>JAVLUX010000017.1:19857500-20017500 GCA_032164185.1 Moxostoma hubbsi
GTCCTGCCCGCAGGGTACACAATAGTTCAACCGCACTGCTCTTGAACCCACTGCTGTTGATGCAGTGGAGTCCATAGCATGAAACTTGACATACTACTTGCCACAATTGTTCCTTGTGTGACTCAGTGGAATTGTGCTGTTTTAAAATATTCTACTCTTTTAGAATATTCTTGCTGTTCAAAAGATAATATCTTGTACCTCAGCTTTGGAATAGGTGATGGACAATCAGTAAGCTATAAGGGTTAAAAGTGCGGTTGATTTTATGGTCACTTAATGTTGCTATTGTTTTATGAACTTAAAATAAACATAATGTCTCAGTGTTTTGAATTAAACACTTTGGCCATGCATTGCTATTAGCTGTTAGAAGAATCCTAAAGCTGCTCTTTTCCATAGAAAAACATATTGTATGGAAGTATTGAAAAAGTTCATATTGACAAAGTAACAGCATATTGTTATGAACAATATAAGGTTGAGTAAATGAGTGAGTAAAAGTAAATTTTCCATCTTTAGTTGAACTACTCAACTTGACAAGGACATACTCAAAATAAAATAGTCTATTTTAAAGAAGACTCTTAGGAGATGATGTACAAAATTTAGAATTAAAGACAAAGAAATTATTTATAATATCTTAAATTGATTGTTAATTATTTCCTGATAATATTTGCATTAAAATGATTGTCTCTGCCACAACCTAAAACTCCAGAAGTAAAATGTCTTATGTTCTAGTTCTTATATGTGGGTGATAACACTGTGGTTGCATTATAGATCATTTTAGACAATGTCAAGTGAATTTTCTTTTGGAGGGGACTTCTCTGGAGGGGACCTCCTCTACATATATTGAGGTTACGGCCCTGGTTCAATGCACATTTAAAAAAGGTCATAAGGAGCTTTTTATTAAGGCTCTTTTTGTTATTAATAAAGAATTGAATACATTTTCTTCCTCTTTGTACTTTTATGTTTAAAATGATTATCCTACTCAAATGAATGTGGCATAAAATAAAAAAGAATTTGGTTGAGTGAAGCCAATGTCAAAAACTCATACACAATGTATATTTCTCTATAGATGGCATCTACATATATGAAGTACTACGAGTAGACACACTGAATTTTAAGTAGACTATTGTAGGATGATGCAAACAAAGGATTGATGCTCCTCATAGGTTGGAAGAAAACTGTGAACTCCATATGATGGGATTGCCATAACAGGCCTCTGTCAGACCTGATCAGCATCAGGCAGAGGCCCCTTAGAACATCAGACTAAGAGATTTCAGACAAATATCAGACAAACAGGTTTCAGATCACTAGTCTCATTGACCTTCACAAGTAGATCTAACAACAAAAAACCCTGCAGGCTAAGCAGTAAAGTCATCAGGTTTTTGGGATATGTTGGCGTATTGAGAATAGGGGAGACCATTACTTTTTATACTCTTGAACATCTACACTGTTATTATCCAGGATATAAATGTAAACTGATATAAATAATATACATGTCAAACTATTGTTTTGGCTGCCTTTTTTAAAAAATGCATACATATTAAAACACATGTGACTTGCCCTGACATTTTTTTAAATTATCTTTAAAAATTATCTTGAACATTTCTGTTTAATTCTACCTTCATTATACAGTATAACTGGCCTATAGGCTCCACGGGTTAAAAGGCTCTTTTGATTTTATTTCCTCTCAATACACTAAATAGGATCAAAAACTACCACAGGACTTTCCAAAACAGCTATTTGTCACTAAGCACTGCAAAAGTTTCCTGTTCCATGAGATCATTGCATTTAATGTCTAATGGTTGATTTTGAGGAAATTGTGCACAACAGGATTTTCACACTCAACAGTCTCTAGAATTTAATCTGAATGGTGCCAAAAACAAAAAAACATCCACTGAGCATTATGTGGACGGAAATGCCTTGTTGATACCAGGCTGGTTCGAACTGACAAAGTCTACAGTAACTCAGAAAACCGCTCTGTACAATTGTGGTGAGAAAAATAGCATCTCAGAATGCTATTTTGAGATTCGGTTTGGCGCTGTTTTGGCAACACGAGGGGGACCAACATAATATTAGGCAGGTGATTTTAAAGGTTGTGGCTGATCAGTGTATAGTATGTAGTCATTATTAGTGCTTCGTTTTTTTTATGCAATATTGCAGTAGTGCTTTTAACAACACATTAGCCATTTCATTACATTATGTGAATACACAACAATAATTGACAAGAAACAAGATGGCAGCAAAGGTAATTCAATATTTCAAAAAATAATAATACACAGTAATCCATCCAAATGTAATACTTATACGTTCTGTACTTTATATTGATGTCTTCAACAATGGTGATTACATGTTGCCTGAAGTTGCCTGTGTAATGTAGGCCAACGTTTTCTGACATTTAATTAATACTTAATATCCTATCATAAAGTTCAGACAATTAACTTGCCATTCAAAGGTTGATCTAAACACTAGTGTCCATGTGAGTGACACTATAAAAATGGTGCTGTTTCTTTGACCATCCAGACCGCCAGACACAGACTGAGCTTGAGTTTCTGTGAACACTCTTTCTGGAAAGCTGTTTGCAAACAGTTTTATTATAGCATCTACGTTCGATGGTGCAACTACGTTCGATGGAGCAAGTGGCCCAAACATAAGACACTTCAGCTTTAATATCTTTATAATATATTATGGTTAAACAATCTTTCTTTAACTGAAGCACTAAATTATTTATAAACTTCACGCCTTTGAGATGGTGAAGTTCATACATGTATAATTTAAAACGTCTGTGGCTGACTGACTGTAGATAGAGAGCAACAACATGAGGGTGTGCTCTCCCTACTGGTAATTCTTAGTTTCTTCACTTTCAAATTAGTATCTAATCAAATCTGTCAATAGAGTGAGAGAGTCTGAGACTAAAAACCATTATTGTGTCCAAAATGTGCTCATTATGGGGTCGCCTCTTTGATTATCTATTTTAAAAATGTATCATTCAAAACAATAACTTTGAAATCATGCTGCACATAGAATTTTGTAATTTGATCAAACACTTCTAAAACTAAAGCTACTTATGTGTTTTAATGGTTCTACTAATTTGATAGCGCTTTGTGATTTCATCCCAGCCACAGAGCTGTCATTGTTTGTTTGCTCCAGTAGGGGGGCCCTTGCTCCACTACTGCCCTGTTTTGACCTGTAGTTTAGAACAGCAATACATTAGTCTGATCACACCACATTGGATAAATGGAGTAATAACTGCTTTTAAATAATCTAGATAATTACACAAGAAGCCCAGCCTGTGTAAATGTTCAGCACAGATCTCACTCAAGAACAGAGAAAATGCAGATTTACAATCCCAAATAGCATTGGGAGTAACAAAAATGTAATCCATAAACATCTGCGTGCATATATATATATATATATATATATATATATATATATATACACACACAAAGTGGAAAAAAACAACATTGAAATTGCATCATTGCAAATATATGAAATCTATATTTTTTTGATCATAGTATGCAAATTTAGAACTTGTGGTTGCCATGAGGAGTCAAACCTTCCACTATTTCTGCCAACTCATCTTTGCTGCGTCCACAGGAGGACTTAAGTTTGTGTAGAGACAGTTTTATGAAACTTGTGAACCATGCAATCCTGATCAATATTAGAATAAACATATATCATAACAAAAACGTAAAACAATGGGGAAAAAAAACAACACCTACATGCAAAAAACCGATGACCTTTTCATCAAATTTGGCTTGCCATCGTATATAGTCAAGAGTCTCTCTGTGATATGTGCTTCCAAATAGTTTCTCAATGTCTTTGTCTTCAAATGTGTGGAATTTACAGAAAGTGCATCGTCCAACTAAAGAGAAACATAGATGCTACTCAGATTTTGTGCCTGTGATTTTCAAATTCTGTATCTTCTCGCAAACTGACAGTTTTCTGCCACTGGATGGAATAGAACCAAATTAAGACCTGCCTCAAAACAATGCTGCTAATACTTACATTTCACTCAATATTAAGAAAAACTCTGAGAACATTTACGGAGTCATGCAAAGGGAATGATTCCAGAATCCAGTTGAAATAATCACAAGTGTGAGGGGTACTCAAGAGTTCATATGTGCTTATCTCCATATTTTTCGTGATTCTTCTCTCGTCACCTTCTCAGCTTCTGTCTAGCTTGAAATGTTGACATTGTGATACAAGCCATCATCTTCTAAAAGCAGTCATTGTTAAAGGAACATTCCAGGTTCAATACAATTTAAGCTCAATCAACAACATTTGTGACATTATATTGATTTCCACAAAAATTTACTTTTTATTTTCTTGAAGAAAAAAAAAATTTGGGTTCCAGGGAGGCACTTACGATGGAAGTGATGGGGACAACTTTTGAATGTTAAAATACTCACAGTTCCAAGTATAGCGAGACATAAACAATGTCTGTATTAAAATGATTTTAGTGTGATAAAATCACTGACTAACCTTTTATGTTTAAAGTTATAGCAAAGTTTACAACTTTGTTTCCATGATGTTGTAATGTTAAAAAAATCCTAAAATTACTGTAAAAATGACTATTTAAACAACTTTACAGCTTAAACCATACACAAGTTTTAACAGAAGAATTCATGTAAGTGCTTTTCTAAAATTCTAAACTTCAAACCCTCCAAAACTTGGTCCCCCTTCTGACGTCACTGTAACATCGATTTGTGCTTATATATATATATATATATATATACACACACGTGTATATATAAATAAAGGAGGGCCAAGTCAAAATACATTTTTGTGGTAATTAACTTTATGCCACAAATGCTTTTGATTAAGTTTAACTTGTATTGAACCCGGAATATTCTTCATTTTCACAAATTCAATATTTTTCACACAGAAAATGCGACTTTATAGTGTGAACTAAATATTGTCAATTTATTTAATCCATGTTTAGTCCAGCAAAGCAGCATACTAATCCACACTGCTGCTTATGCTGGGATCTGCTCCGACTATCCTCTTTCTTTTAACCAATTTGCACGGAGGCACTGGTTCCATCATCATTCTCTTGGTCCCTCGAAACACTAGAGCAGCTGAGTTTGCATTTGACTACATCTATGCAGATACAGCGATTCTGATTGGAGCACTACAGAAAAGAGACAGACCAAACCATAAAAATACCTTTTTACTAATTTATCTGATCGAATGGAAATTTCAGACTTAAAGCTTAAGTGTGTCATATTTTCAATAAAATGTTTCCGCCTATCCTAGTTTAATGAGAAGAGACAACTATAAGCAATATATACATTTGAAGGCAGAAGTTTACATACACATTAGACAAATGCATTTAAACTCAGTTTTTCACAATTCCTGACATTTAATCTTAGAACATTCCCTGTCTTAGGTCAGTTAGGATCACTACTTCATTTTAAGAATGTGAAATGTCAGAATAATAGTAGAGAATTATTTCTTTCAGCTTTTATTTCTTTCATCACATTCCCAGTGAAATTTACATACACTTTGTTAGTATTTGGTAGCATTGCCTTTAAATAGTTTAACTTGAGTCAAACATTTTGGGTAGCCTTCCACAAGCTTCTCACAATAAATTGCTGGAATTATGGCTCATTCCTCCAGTCAGAACTGGTGTAACAGAGTCAGGTTTGTAGGCCTCCTTGCTCACACATGCTTTTTCAGTTCTGCCCACACATTTTCTGTCAGATTGATGTCAGGGCTTTGTGATAGCCACTCCAATACCATGACTTTGTTGTCCTTAAGCCATTTTGCCACAACTTTGGAGGTATGCTTGGGGTCATTGTCCATTTGGAAGAAACATTTGCGACCAAGCTTTAACTTCCTGGCTGATGTCTTGAGATGTTGCTTCAATATATCCACATAATTTTCCTTCCTCATGATGCCATCTATTTTGTGAAGTGCACCAGTCCCTCCTGCAGCAAAGCACCCCCACAACATGATGCTGCCACCCCCATGCTTCACAGCATGGTGTTCTTCATGGGATGGTGTTCTTCCGCTTGAAAGCCTCACACTTTTTCCTCAAAACATAATGATGGTCATTATGGCCAAACAGTTACATTTTGTTTCAATTTTGTTTTTGGAGAACATTTCTCCAAATATAAGATAAAGATATGTGTCCCCATGTGCACTTGCAAACTGTGGTCTGGCTTTTTATGGTGGTTTTGGAGCAGTGGATTCTTCCTTGCTGAGCAGCATTTCAGGTTGTGTCGATATAGGACTCGTTTCACTGTGGATATAGATACTTGTCTACCCGTTTCCTCCAGCATCTTCACAAGGTCCTTTGATGTTGTTTTGGGATTGATATGCACTTTTCGCCCCAAACTACGTTAATCTCTAGGAGACAGAATGTGTCTCCTTCCTGAGCGTTATGATGGCTGCATGGTCCCATTGTGTTTATACTTGCATACTATTGTATGTACAGATGAACGTGGTACCTTCAGGCATTTGGAAATTGCTACAAATGATGAACCAGACTTGTGGAGGTCCACAATTTTTTTCTGAGATCTCGGCTGATTTCTTTCGATTTTCCCATGATGTCAAGCAAAGAGGCACTGAGTTTGAAGGTAGGCCTTAAAATATATACACAGGCGCACCTCCAATTCAGTACAGCTCCAGACACAGACATTGGACAACAGATAATTGGAAAAGAGTGTTATGAATCTTAAACCTATTGAGCTTTTGTGGGATCAGCTAGACTGTAAGGTGCATAAGAAGTGTCTGTCTAGACAGATACATCCATGGTAAGTGCTACAGGAAGTGTGGGGTTAAATGTCACCCGAGTATCTGGACAAACTGACAGTTAGAATATCAAGGATCTGCAAAGCTGTCATTGCTGCACGTGGAGGATTTTTTGATAAGAACTCTTTGAAGTAGTTTTGAAAGTTCTGAAAAAAAAATTTTGAATTGTAATAGCAATTTTTCACTTTATAAATGTCCTAAATATACATTGTGATCAGTTGAATGCCACTTTGGTGAATAAAAGTACACATTTCTTTCCATGAGAGCAAAATCTGTACATTATTGGCCACCAGTGTTTATATGTATGTAGGGCTGGGCGTTATGGCCAAAATTGTTATCACGATAATCTTTTTTCATATTGTTTGAAATCAATATTTATCACGATATACATTTACTCATTGCACTTTCTTTTTTTTCCATTTTTCCATGCACCGATGGAGTGCATACTCCGGGTAGGGAAGGAGGTATTGCCCCAAGTGAAGGAGTTCAAGTACCTCGGGGTCTTGTTCACGAGTGAGGGGACAATGGAGTGGGAGGTTGGTCGGAGAATCGGGGCAGCGGGGGCGGTATTGCACTCGCTCTATCGCACCGTTGTCATGAAAAGAGAGCTGAGCCGGAAGGCAAAGCTCTCGATCTACCAGTAAATTTTTGTTCCTACCCTCACCTATGGTCATGAAGGTTGGGTCATGACCGAAAGACCTAGGTCGCGAGTACAAGCGGCCGAAATGGGCTTCCTCAGAAGGGTGGCGGGCTTCTCCCTTAGAGATAGGGTGAGGAGCTCAGTCATCCGTGAGGAGCTCGTAGTAGAGCCGCTGCTCCTTTGCGTGGAAAGGAGTCAGTTGAGGTGTTTTGGGAATCTGGTAAGGATGCCCCCTGGGCGCCTCCTTAGGGAGGTGTTTCAGGCACGTCCAGATGGGAGGAGGCCTCGGGGAAGACCCAGGACTAGGTGGAAAGATTACATCTCCACACTGGCCTGGGAACGCCTCGGGGTCCCCCCCAGTCAGAGCTGGTTAATGTGGCTCGGGATAGGGAAGTTTGGGGCCCCCTGCTGGAGCTGCTGCCCCCGCGACCCGACTTCGGATAAGCGGTTGAAGATGGATGGATGGATAGACTTTCTTTTTTTTATTTCAAAGTTGACAGAAGATAATAAAAAAATACTAATTCTAAACAGTCAAAATAGTCTCTACAAAGACGGCCAAAGCAGTGGTGTCTGCTGGATCTTTTACCAATTTTACTGTCTTTTACAGTTTATCAGTTGAAAATGAATGTTAAATGATCATCTGTTTGTTCTGAAGCATAGTGACAGCAGTCCAGCATTTGTTGGAATATTTTTACATTAAAATTAAATATTTCTTATATTTCTTTAGATTCAGATACCTAAAGTAAATTTGAAAAAATATTTGTATATTGTGAGAGACTAGTCTGCCAACTAGTAATTTTAGTCTTTCCTTGTCCATTCCAGACATCTAATTAATTTTCACAAAATTAGAACAGAAATCGATTTGTTTATTATTAAAGGCTCATAACATGCTGATTAATAAAGATACATTTAGAAGGGAAAAACGTTATGGTCTAAAAGGAAACTACGTTAACTCATGCGGCGCTTCATGTCTACACACATGCAGGGAAAAAAGTCAATGCGTGCAGAGCGGGACAGGGCAGAAATGATGCATGTTTGGTGTTAGGGAACAATATTCAAGATTACAGCGCAGAAAGATCAGAGCTGTTGTCCATATCACTGTTGTCCTGTCGCAATGAGAGACCACAACAGTTATCATGAAGTCTTGTGGTGCGGATGGAATCAATCCAGTGTCCGACGTTAGCAAGGCAGCTAGCATTAGCAAGTTCATCCAGTCTGACCCTACGTTACCACTGGCGCATTGTGAGCGAAGCTGAGAGCATTTTCAATTAATTCCTATGAAAGCCGAGCGTCATGCTCGCAAGGTAGATTGTAGCATTGGCAGCGGTGCAGAGCAAGATCTCTCCTAGCGCTGTGAGTGCCTTTGAGTGGATTTCGTCCGCCCCAGTGGAAACGCAGCCTGAGAAATCCGAACTGCTTGTGTTTTAGCAAAACGCAGTAAATATCGAAAATTCCTCAAAAGCTTATTTTGGATTTTCTTTATTGTGACATATATCGATATCGTTTTATCGCCCAGCCCTATAGGCATGTATGTATGTATGTGTGTGTTTTATATATATACACACATATACATATATATATATATAGTGCGTGTTGGGTTCAAGTCCACCTTAGTTGAGTCCGAGTCAAGCCTGAGTCTTTAAACAATCATGTCCATGTCGAGTCCGAGTCCAAAAGGGGCAGAGTGAATCTGAATTGTAACCGTCAAAAAAAATATTTTAACTTTCACAACTAAGAAAAATCAATTGTCAATATAAATGTAACAAAAACATCTCTATATTTTATGATTAGTTTACTGCTTAACAAACTTCAAAGTGGTTTCAGAATGAAAGCATATGCTTTAGGTGTATGAAGACAAAACTATTCTTCAACACATTGTGTTCAGTTGACATTTCAGTTATTTTTTGCTTTTTCCCCTCAACTCAAACAAAGACTAAAGAAAGTGAAAGCTGCGCTAGTCATTAAAAAGTTATTATTGTTTCAAAATTATCCCTATTCTAAAGAAATAATATACTGAGATTTTTTTATATATATTGTAGTTGTATTTACATTGTGCTTGTGCACCTAAAACCCTGATGCATCCATGTGTTATTTTAATACAAATAAGTAGTATCATAAAAATGTACCGTCTACCTTGGAGGCTATTTGACAACAGATCCTCGCATAATGCATATTCCACAAGACAAAATGGATGAATGAATTTAACCAATGATCCAGTTCAAAAGTTTACATTCCCTTGGTTTTAAAAGGATTAGTTCACCCAAAAATGAAAATTCAGTCAATGTTTACTCACCCCTGTATTGTTATAATCTTTTTTTTTTATTAACACAAAGGGAGAAATTGTGAAAAAAAAATATTATGCTCAGTTATATCACACAATGGCAGCTTATGCAGACCGCTTCAAAAGGACACACAATTATAATTCATTAGTCTAATGATTTATTGTATGTGTCTCATGTCTTGTTCTGAAGGAATACAAGAAGGTTTGGTGAGAAACCAACCGAAATCTGATGTATTATTAAGTGAAACTCTCTGCCGACCGTTGATTAAAACTTAAGACCAACACAAAAAAAGGATTTTTTGAAATGTTGGCCAACTGAACATGAAAAGTATGAGCATGTACAGCACTCAATACTTAGTTGGGGCTCCTTTTTCCTGAATTACTGCAGCAATGCGGCGTGGCATGGAGTCGATCAGTCTGTGGCACTGCTCAGGTGTTATGAGAGCCCAGGTTGCTCTGATAGTGGCCTTCAGCTCTTCTACATTGTTGGGTCTGGCGTATCGCATCTTCCTCTTCACAATACCCCATAGATTTTCTATAGGGTTAAGGTCAGGCGAGTTTGCTGGCCAATTAAGAACAGGGATACCATGGTCCTTAAACCAGGTACTGGTAGCTTTGGCACGGTGTGCCGGTGCCAAGTCCTGTTGGAAAATTAAATCTGCATCTCCATAAAATTGGTCAGCAGCAGGAAGCATGAAGTGCTCTAAAACTTCCTGGTAGATGGCTGCGTTGACCTTGGACCTCAGAAAACACAGTGGACCAACACCAGCAGATGACATGGCACCCCAAACCATCACTGACTGTGGAAACTCTACACTGGACTTCAAGCAACGTGGATTATGTGCCTCTTCTCTCTTCCTCCAGACTCTGGGACCTTGATTTCCAAAGGAATGCAAAATTTACTTTCATCAGAGAACATAACTTTGGACCACTCAGCAGCAGTCCAGTCCTTTTTGTCATTGCCCTCCTTGTGCAAGATGTCAATGGTCGTCTTTTGGACAGCTGTCAAGACAGCAGTCTTCCCCATAATTGTGTAGCCTACAGAACTAGACTGAGAGACCATTTAAAGGCCTTTGAAGGTGTTTTGAGTTAATTAGCTGATTATAGAGTGTGGCACCAGGTGTCTTCAATATTGAACCTTTTCACAATATTCTAATTTTCTGAGATACTGATTTTGGGGTTTTCATTAGTTGTCAGTTATAATCATCAAAATTAAAAGGAATGAACACTTGAAATATATCAGTCTGTGTGGAATGAATGTATACATTATACAAGTTTCACTTTTTGAATGGAATTACTGAAATAAGTCAACTTTTTGATGATATTCTAAATTACATGACCAGCACCTGTATATATATATATATATATATATATATATATATATATATATATATATATATATATATATATATATAGGAAAACAAACCAAAAAAGACAAATAAAAAATATATTTTTTGCATTGTATAATGGGCTAAGACTACACCCGCTCACCTTTTTGTTCACTTAATTTCAATCCATCTTTAACTCACAAAAAACAAACTCATTCTTCTTTATAGAGCTGCGCATTGCCGATTTTCTCCACCGTAAGATACACACCATGAAACTCATATTATAATTCACTATGTAGTGAGCAATCACTATAAAAATAATCTAGCTGCAGCAAGCGTGTGCCAGTGATGAGATTCTCCATGCAAAACAGTGTATCAGCCAGGAGAAGTTTGAGTCTCTTATACTGTTTTTCACGTGACTCATATACGCGGCTCTGACCACACAGACAAATGCCAGTTTCTGAGATTGTGCTTATTTATAAAGCCTGCTTCCTTATAATTTGAACTTTAATAAAGGATGCATTAAATACATTATATAACGGCACAGTGTTTCCTTTTTAGACGCTCTGACAGGCAAGTTTTGCTCAAGCGGAACACCAGGATTGCCTGATTTCATGATGACACTGCTTCTGTAGCATTTTTGTATTATAAAACTCTGCGATCTACATCACCTTAATCAGTTCGGAAAGTTTGGAGTGCATCTGGACTGTGAGCTGTTCTTTCTACCTCTCCTCAATCAAGTGAGATCTGAAGTGCTGCTCTCCCGCGTCATCATTACCATTTCAAAAGATCTCATGTTGTGTTAAATGAAATCAGACGACTATTCAACAATAAAAAAATTGTCGATAATGTCGACTAATAGTTTCAGCCCTAATATACATAAATACATACATACACACACCGATCAGACACAACAATAAAACCACCTGCCTAATATCATGTAGGTCCCCCTCGTGCCACCAAAACAGCTCTGACTCGTCGAGGCGTGGACTCCACAAGACTTCTGAAGGTGTCCTGTGGTATCTGGCACCAAGACATTAGCAGCAGATCCTTTAAGTCCTGCAAGTTGTGAGGTGGGGCCTCCATGGCTCAGACTTGTTGTTCCAGCACATCAATAGATCTGGAAAATTGGGGGCCAATCAACACCTTGAAAACTTTGTCATGTTCCTCAAACCATTCCTGAACAATTTTTGCAGTGTAGCGGGGCACATTATCCTGCTGAAAGAGGTCACTGCCATCAGGAAATACCATTCCCATGAAGGGATGTACATGGTATGCAACACTCTTTAGGTAGGTGGTACATTTCAAAGTAACATCCACGTGAATGCCAGGACCCAATGTTTCCCAGTACATTCCCCAGAGCATCACACTGCCTCCGCCAGCCTGCCTTCTTCCCATAGTGCTGCCATATCTTCCCCAGGTAAATGATGCACAAACTTCCGGCCATCCACATGATCAAAAGAAAATTAGGGATGCACTGATACCACTTTTTCTCTTCCGATCCAATATCGGAAATCTCAGTATTGGCCTATACAAGTTTAGATTTTTTGCATATTCAGTTTAGAATCCCTTTACATTATTGTGTGGAATAATAATTAGACTGAGAATATATTTCCTCATATAGCATATTAGCAATAGCATATTAAGACCTATATCAGATGTATACACACACACACACACATCAGCCACAACATTAAAACCACCTGCTTAATATTGTGTAGGTCCCCCTCGTGCCACCAAAACAGAACCAGCCCGCATTCTGAGATGCTATTCTACTCACCACAATTGTACAGAGTGGTTATCGGAGTAACAGCAGACTTTGTCAGTTTGAACCAGTCTGGCCATTTTCTGTTGACCTCTCTCATCAACAAGGCATTTCCATCCAAAAATCTGCCCTTCACTGGATTTTTTTATTTATTTTTGACACCATTCGGAGTAAATTCTAGAGACTGTTTTGTGTGAAAATCCCAGGAGATCAGCAGTTACTGAAATACTCAAACCAGCCTGTCTGACACCAATAATCATCCATGCAATTATCTAATCAGCCAATCGTGTGTCAGCAGTGCATTAAACCATGTAGATATGGGTCAGGAGATTCAGTTAATGTTCACATCATCCATCACAATGGGGAAACATGTGATCTCAGTGATTTGGACCATGGCATGATTGTTGTTGCCAAATGGGCTGGTTTGAGTATTTCTGTAACTGATGATCTCCTGGGATTTTTAACAGTGTCAACAATTTTTTCAGAATGGTCCAAAAACATCCAGTAACTGCTTCTGTGGATGGAAATGCATTGTTGATGAAAGATGCATTGTTGTCAACAGTGAATGGCTAGACTGGTTCAAACTGACATAGTCTATGGTAACTCAGATAACCACTCTGTACAATTGTGGTGAGAAGAATAGCATCTCCAAATTCTATTCTGAGATGCGGCTTGGTGATGTTTTCGCAGCACGAGGGAGACCTACACAATATTAGGCAGGTGGATTTAATGTTGTGGTTGATCGGTGTGTGTGTGTGTGTAAAAAAAAATAATAAAAAAAACACATACACACATGCACACACACACACACACACACACATACACTGAACAAAAATACAAATGCAACATGCAACAATTTCAAAGATTTTTCTGAGTTACAGTTAATTTAAGGAAATCAGTCAATTGAAATAAATTCATTAGGACCTATCCTATGGATTTGACATGACTGGGAATACAGATATGCATCTGTTGGTCACAGATACCTTAAAAAAAATGTAGAAGCACCGATCAGAAAACCAGTCAGCATCTGGTGTGACCAGCATTTGCCTCAAGTAGTGTGACACATCTCTTTCTCATAGTTGATCAGACTGTTGATTGTGGCCTGTGGAATGTTGTTCCATTCCACTTCAATGGCTGTGCGAAGTTGCTGGATATTGGCAGGAACTGGAACATGCCGTTATACACGTTGATCCTGAGCATCCCAAACATGCTCAATAGGTGACATGTCTGGTGAGTATGCAGGCATTTGAAAAACTGGGACATTTTCAGCTTCCTGGAATTGTGTAAAGATCCTTGCGACATGTGTGCATTATCATGCTGAAACATGAGGTGATGGTGGCGGATGAATGGCACAACAATGGGCCTCAGGCAGGGCCGTAGCCAGGGTTTGAAAATTAGTGAGGTCCACGGGGAGACTTTTACCAAAATTACACTTACAAACGCACCATATTCTATATATAAAAATTGAATATAAACATTAAAGGATAGAAACCAATAATAATACTGAAATATGTTTTTAAAATCACAAATGCAGTTAACAATATTGATAGGCTACTGAATTCATGCACATTTGAAAATAAAGCATTGATTTTGAGTTGGGCATATTAACTACAGAATAACAGCAAACGTTAATTAAAACTAATTTATCTAGGACTACGTTAACTCTGTTACATATTAATATTATCCAAATTAATCATTTTCTTTAAAGGTGCACTCAGTAATTTTTTCCACTTTAAAAAAAAGTTTTATTCCTGAAGAAATTAATTATAATTTTGAAACGCATGTATAAAACCATGACCACTCACATGAGATGAGGACTGTAGTCATATCACTAGCCTTATAAAAGCTGTTTTACTCTACATGGGGCAGGGATTGCCCTTTTAGAATCACATGATTTGTGTTAAATTCTGCTTTGTAGTTGCATTTATGACAATTTACCATTGTTCATGCATAGTATCCAGAGATTAACAATCGTATTAGTAAGATCATGTAAATCACAGGTAAAAAAAATTTAAAAAATCACCATAGTTATATGTCATTATTGTATGTAATTAATTTGTATAAAATAATAATAATAATAATCATCATCTATGGAATTTGTAATGAAAAACAATATCCTAAACACGTGTAGAAATAATCAAAACAACCTCCATAAAGTGACTTTTATTGCCTTAATATACAATATTTCATATTTTTTAGACTAATAATATTAACATTTACAAATATTTACACTATTTCTGGAAAATACCATAGTTACCACTACTTTTAATGTTACTACAGTGTCAGGTATATTACTATAAGGGTGATGATTTGTGGAATGAACAGCCTGTAATTACTGTTGTGAAAGGAATAATGTTTTGCTGTTTACCTTATCACTAAATTTTAATATGACGGGCTGTTTAATCAGGTTTCAACTAGCTTCAACACAGAACCTTTAATTGTCTTGTATCACATGGGTTTATAACAGAGAATTCTGTGTCAAATTCAAATGGGTCGCACGTGACTCACACCGTGTTAACCTCGGGACAGCACGGCGAAAGCACAGAGCAGGTTCATCAGATTAGTGAGACCGGCCCGCTTTTAATCTGCTATGCCCGGCAAATGCAATGCACAGCTTCAGGTAGTGCCATTTTATCACAATCTTGTAGTATTTGCGGACATAAAGAATCCATCCAACTGTCCAAACTAAATTGTACATCATGCAGACACTCAAAGGAGTTATCAACCATTTGTTTTTTTATTCCGTTGTACATAGCATCGAAAAAATTACCGGAAGGTCCGGAATTCATGTAAAAATGCAATCATGTTCATTGTCCGTAGCTTATGCCTGCCCATACCATAACCCCACCGCCACCATGGGGCACTCTGTTCACAACGTTGACATCAGCAAACAGCTCACCTACACGATGCCATACACGTTGTCTGCCATCTGCCCAACACAGTTGAAACCGGGATTCATCTGTGAAGAGCACACGTCTCCAGCATGGGAGTGGGAGCATTTGCCCACGAATGGGAGCATTTGCCCACCGAAGTCGGTTACAATGCCGAACTGCAGTCAGGTCAAGACCCTGGTGAGGACGACGAGCACACAGATGAGCTTCCTGGAGACAGTTTCTGACAGCTTTGCAGAAATTCTTCGGTTGTGCAAACCCACAGATTCATCAGCTGTCCGAGCGGCTGGTCTCAGATGATCCCGCAGTTGAAGAAGCCGGATGTGGAGGTCATGGGCTGGCATGGTTACACATGGTCTGCGGTTGTGAGGCCGGTTTGTCGTACTGCCAAATTCTATACAATTACATTGGGGGTGGCTTATGGTAGAGAAATGAACATTCAATTCTCTGGCAACAGCTCTGGTGAGCATTTCTGTTGTCAGCATGCCAATTGCATGCTAACTCAAAACTTGAGATCTGTGGCATTGCGTTGTGACAAAACTGCAATTTTCATAGTGGCCTTTTATTGTACCCAGCACAAGGAGCACCTGTGTAATGATCAAGCGGTTTAATCAGCTTCTTGATATGCCACACCTGTCAGGTGGATGGATTATCTTGGCAAAGGAGAAATACTAACAGGGATGTAAACAAATTTGTGCACAAAATTAGAGCGAAATAAGATTTTTGTGCGTATGGAAAATTTCTGGGATGTTTATTTCAGCTCATGAAACATGGGACCAACACTTTACATGTTGCATTTATATTTTTGTTCAGTTTGTGTACACACACACACACACACACACACACACACACACACACAGCTTCACTTTTTCCACATTTTGCAGTTACAGCCTTATTCCAAAATTGATTAAATTCATTATTTTCCTCAAAATTCTACAAACAATACCTCATAATGACATGTGAAAGAATTTTGAAATCTTTGCAAATTTATATAAAAAAAAACAAAAACAAAAAAAACAAACACACACCACACATGTACATAAGTATTCACAGCCTTTGCTCAATACTTTGTTGAAGCCATGTATGATGCTACAATCTTGGCACACCTATTTTGGGGCAGTTTCTCCCATTCTTCTTTGCAGGACCTCTTCAAGCTCCATCAGGTTGGATGGAGAGTGTTGGTGCACAGCAATTTTCAGATCTCTCCAGAGATATTCAATCGGGTTAAAGTCTGGGCTCTGGATGGGCCACTCAAGGACATTCACAGAGTCATCCCATAGCCCCTCCTTTGTTATCTTGGCTGTGTGCTTAGGGTCGTTGTCCTGTTGGAAGATGAACCTTTGCCCCATTCTGTGGTCAAGAGCACTCTGGAGCAGGTTTTCATCAAGGATGTCTCTGTACATTGCTGAACTTATATTTCCCTCGATCCTGACTAGTCTCCCAGTTTCTGCCGCTGAAAAACATCCCCACAGCATGATGCTGCCACCACAATGCTTCACTGTAGGGATGGTATTGGCCAGATGAGCGGTGCCTGGTTTCCTCCAGACATGACGCTTGCTATTCATGCCATAAGGCCTGATTGGTGGAGTGCTGCAGAGAAGGTCGTTCTTCTGGAAGTTTTTCCTCTCTCCACAGAGAAACGCTGGAGCTCTGTCAGAATGACCATTGGGTTCTTGGTCACCTCCCTGACTAAGGCCCTTCTCCCCCAATCGCTCAGTTTGGCCGGGTGGCCAGCTCTAGAGTCCTGGTGGTTCCAAACTTCTTCCATTTACAGATGATAGAGGCCACAGTGCTCATTGGGACCTTCAATGCTGCAGAAATTTTTCTGTACCCTTCCCCAGATCTGTGCCTTGATACAATCTGGTCTCGGAGGTCTACAGACTATTCCTTGGACTTCATGGCTTGGTTTGTGCGCTGACATGCACTGTTAACTCTGGGAATTTATATAGGCAGGTGTGTGCCTTTCCAAATCATGTCCAATCAACTGAATTCACCAAAGGTGGACTCTAATCAGGTTGTAGAAAAATCTCAAGGATGATCAGTGGAAACAGGACGCACCAGAGCTCAATTTTGAGTGTCATGGCAAAGGCTGTGAATACTTATGTGCATGTGAGTTTTTAAGTTTTTTATTTTGAATAAATTTGCAAAGATTCAAAAAAAATTATTTCACATTGTCATTATGGGGTATTGTTTGTAGAATTTTGAGGAAAATTATTAATTTAATCAATTTTGGATTAAGGCTATAACAACAAAATATGGAAAAAGTGAAGCTCTGTGAATACTTTCCAGATGCACTGTACATATATATATATATATATATATATATATATATATATATATATATATATATATATATATATATAAATAATATTTACCCCAAGCCCCCATTAATTTCTGACCCTTGTACTGGAATTACAACAACAACATGTTGTTCTCTGATATTTTTATTCAAAAGCACTGACATAAGTTGAATGGTACATTGCTTTGTGTTAAAAAATAAAAAGGCTACAATATGCTCTTTGTAGGAGCATTTAGGCCTATTAAAAAAATATATATATATATATATATATATATATATATATATATTTTTTTTTTTTTTTTTTTTATTATTTTTATTATTTTTTTTTTAAATCCACAATGGAAATCAAGCTTGCTGTATTCCATGCTTTTTGCACCATTCATTACTCCTATTATAACAACATGCCATGTTCCTGCATAATGAAGACCAGACTCACTGTGTGGCATTGTTTTGTGTTGTGGAAGATAGAATGTGCATCTTGGTTGTGCATTGTGCAACTCTAGACTTTTCATATTTTTTGTATTTATTTTTTTTTGTAGGGGTACTGCTACTTTCCCATAAAGGGTCAGTATTACACAGTTATTTATATAAGTATACTTCTCCCAGCCTATGAATACAGTAATAATCTTCAGGTTTGCACAAATAATTATTGATCATTTGATAACAGTGCCTGTGGGATAATTAATCCAAAACAGTTCCAATTGTGACTTCCAAACACTTTAATATTTTTTTATACACTTTTCCTAATTATATGCATGTTTTACTTTTGTCACCCATGTCTTTGGTTGCTCATTATGCTTATTGTATTACAGCTTTTCTGACTTAAAACCTGCGTAAATGATCCCATGAGAGGTTTGATGTTATGTTTGATGTGTAAAGGCCAGTTGTAAGAGATTTGTATTTTATGTGTAAACTTTAAACTTATGGAACACAGGGACTGAACACTTACAAACAAAAAATATAATGAAATTAATAGTTTAGAAATAAAGGCACCGCATTAGTTAAAGGTCTCAATACGTCAGCAAGGAACTGTAAACATGACTGAACTGTCCCCAATGAAAAAAACAAGTATGTGTTTTATTTTTTCGTTTCAAGGAATTACATTCCATGACAACACAAGAAATATTATATTCCAAAGAAATGCTATTTCACTTTTTATACCGAGGTCGCATCACTTACCACATAAACGCGTGAAAATCAATCAGTCCTGCCGCATTAAATTAAAGCAGGTGTCACTGAAATAATTTCCCCCTAGAAACAAACTGTTCAATGAATTTCAAGGCTGTGTTGCTACCTGCTACACTACACTTTTGGAATATATTTGTCGTCCTCCAGATGGCGCTGCTGCTCACAAAGTCGAATCCTCATATGAGCTGCATTTATATCGCGGGTTGTTGTTTTTTTTTTTTTACTGAATATATTTGTAAACGAAAACGTATAATATATTTTTTTTTTCAGTCAATGATTTTTTATTATATTAAAAATGGAAATCTGCCAAGGTCAATCTCCATAAAATTGTTTTTAAAAAAAAAGCATTTTTCAGTAACCACAAACGGCTGTGAATGGCCAATTCTTAGCAGCGTGGTGAAAAGTAACAGATACCATGTTGCAAAGCCACCCATATCAAACTATGGCGCATCAGCAGTATTCGAAACTTGGCTCTGTAGCCGCTTATTCATGCAGGTTAATAAAATGCTTTAGGCAACATTTAACTGTTCCGAAATGCAGGATATAAACATAAACTACTATAATTTATTCAAACTCCCTCTGTTATTAATCATTTTGGAATTTTATGAGTTGAAATTTTTTCTGAATGAATTTCTTTCCTTTCGTTCATTACTATGCATATGCATGTTCTACATTTGTTTAATTTTAAAACCCAAACAACAATGTAATAAATCTGCAAGACGTTATTATGCTTCACCTCCAGAGGAAGCTGAAACATAAACTGCTGTGTCAGGATTCGACCATGGCATCAAAGTGAAATATTGAATTATTTTCCCCAAATTTATTAATACACTAAAATATTAGGCTAATGGAAAATCGCCGTATTGTAATGGTGAATCGCCACAAAATATCTCGTTTATATAAGTACTAAACTAATGTAGTATCAACAAATATCGAGTTTTCTCAAATTGTTTTCATATTTTTCAGTTTTATTTTGCAAAATTCATTCTCCCATATTCTGCATTTTTCACAACATTTTTCACTGCAGTTCCACTGATTGGAAATGAGATGAGACGTGTGTCTCTGTAGAACAAAAATAGGCATTTTCAAAGTAAAAGAAATGCAATTTAAAATTCTTCACAACTACTATCCATCTGCGGAGACACTGAGGGGTAGATTTGGTTTTGAAGTTGACCCTTGCGACTTTTGTCATGAAAACCCAGAACGAACAGAACATTTATTCTTCCTCTGCTCAGTTAGTAGGAAGTTCTGGCAAGATGTCCATAGCTGGTTGAGTAATAAAATTAGTGACCTTGAACAATTTACAATTGAAGATATTCTTATTTATAATTCTAAAATGACGAGGGACTTTTCACTTTTGATTAACCTTATCATCATTATGGGTAAATACCACATTCATAAAATAAATGGAAAAAACAATTGCCAAATGTAAACTGTTTTAAAAATAAATTTCGTATGTTATTATCCTCCTTGAACCTTGTAAAAAATTCTAAACGAACTGTAGAAGCTTGTTGTTATGCTGCTGAAATGTTTTTGATCCTGTAACACATATTTAGTTGAGAACAATGCCTTATTTTATTTTATTTATTTATTTATGTATTTATTTTTCATTGTCAATCTGTTTTTTTGTTGCCTTGCCTGTGTTGTTTTTATTTTTTGCTGTTGTCTCCACGAGAGTTTGTAATAAACAATTAAAAAAAAAAAATACGTTATAACTTAAAAAAAAATAAAAAATAGGCATTTTCCAATCAGTGGACGTTTTCAAACCAGGATGGTTTTCATTGGATAGTTCAGAAACGTTCTTCCCGGTTTGTAAACGCCCACTGACTACTTTATTAAGATCACGTACTTTCATTGGATAGTTGAAAAATGCCCATCCCGATTTGGAAACACCCATAGATTGAGAAACTCTCATTATTGCTCCGCAGAGACCTATACTTCGAGTAGATAGGAGCAAAGCAAGCATATGTATTTATCCTTTTCATTACTAAAGGAAAGGCTAGACATCAAGGTATGCAGTAGGCTACATTCAAGGCTGAAGACAAATACACCTCAAAAGAGCAAGTAGGCCTACTGCAGCTTGCCAAAAAACAATTGCCACTGTTCTGCAGATACATGATCATTTGGAATGACCAGTCAGTGTTTTGTGCACCTGAAATCAAACTTTTAAAACAAATGTATTTTTGGTGGAATCATTTGAAAATAGGTCACATTTAAACTATCCACAGGCTATAAAAACTGAACATAATGATTAAAACTTAATATATTTTAAAACAAATTTCATTCAAAACATGGTTTCTTAGTAAATTCTTCAAAAGAAGCATTTTAATAGTTCAACAGCGATTAACCTTGCTCACCTTTAGATTAAGCCTTGTATTATTTGTGAAATAAAGCAATAATGCTTTTATGATTATACTCAGTCACACATGTATAAAACATCAATTGTTAATTGTTACATTAAATGTTCAAGCATCATCTGGCAAGACATCAAGATTCTTGAGGGGTCATGATACCAATTACAGACCAGAATCTGCAGAAATTCAGATGGGCAAATATAGCATAGTGTGGTTAGAGTAATTCCAAAAAATGTCTAGACAAAGTGAAATGTTGGATAAATTAAAAAAAAAACATAAATGTAAGGTCCAGCTCCTTTTCATGATTTCTATTGAAATGTAATTGATTTTAAGTAAAGCTCAGTAAAGAAGTAAATTTAAGATGACTTGTCTTCAAAGGTTGACTGTTTCTGTACTGCACAGTTTCATAAATAGAAGGATGATTTTAACCAAATTTCATGTAATCTGTTGTCTCTTTCTATAAAGAAAGAAAGGTGATGAAAAGGGAAACAAACAAACCAAAAAATGGCTAGGTTAGGTTTTTTAACACTAAGTCCCAACATCAGAGTGAGTACCTAGCATCTTGCGAGTCACCATTTTGTGCAGTTGCCTCAAAAGCTGACTACATGTGGATGCATAATGCAAAGTACGGCTGAAATTATTAGTTGGCGTTATCGACAACAAAAAGTCATCGTTTGATGACATTTAACGTAACATGAGATCATAAGAAACTCTAAAGATGACGCGCGAGAACAGCACCGCAGTTCACGCCTGACTGAGGAGAGGAAGAAAACACAGCTTACAATCCAAATGCACTCTAAATTTTCACAGCTTCAGGCAATGTAGATCGCAAAGTATGAGGGAATTATAAAAAATGCCAAATAAGTAAATACAGAAGCACTCTCGTTGAGGAATAAGTGGAGCTGGAGCTGCTGTTCCACACTTGCACGTCAATCCCAGACACACCCCGTGGTTACATCTTTAATGCAGTTATATTTAATGTGTTATAGCTTTATTAAGTTGGCTTGTGAGAGCCAACTTACTGATATTGTATCTTAGAAAACTGTTAACTTTAATGCAGCCTAGAGCTTTAACTCTACAAACTCCAAACTCAGACTAGACCTTTGGACTGTTCTGAAGTTAGTTGCTATATCTTCTCTAACTGATCGGACTTACGGTTTTCCTAAAAATGACGATCAAAACTCGGAAAAACTCCCATTGACTTAACATTGCGGAATGTTCAGAAATCTGAACAACTGACATTTTCACACACACAGACAAAAAAGGGCCTGTCAGCCCTGCGTCTCTCCCTCTCTCTCAGAGGATTTATTTTATCAAGCAGCCAATAAGTAATGACCTAAAATCTTCATAGCCACAGTATAGTAGCTTCCAGGTTGACTTTGTTCACTCAGTATGGAAAGGAGGCTTGACAAGTATCACCCTGGTAACTGCATAGCAACCAGACAGGGTTACCCTAGCAACCAAGTAACAAATTATATATTTCTGCTCCAGAAAATCGTAGAGACATCTGGGTTGACTTAATTCACTCAGGATGGAAAGGAGGCTTGAAAAGTATCACCCTGGTAACTGCATAGCAACCAGACAGGGTTACCCTAGCAACCAAATAACAAATCACATATCTCTGCACTAGAAAATCATACAGACTTGAGGGTTGACTTTATTCACTCAGGATGGAAAGGAGGCTTGACAAGTATCACCCTGGCAACTGCATAGCAACCAGACAGGGTTACCCTAGCAACCAAGTAATAAATCACATATCTCTGCACAAGAAAATCGTAGAGACTTCCTGTTTGACTTATTTCACTCAGAATGGAAAGTAGCCTTGATATGTATCACTCTGGTAACTGCCTAGCAACCAGATATTGTGACCCTAGCAACCAAGTAACAAATCACATATCTATGCAACAGAAAATCGTAGAGACTTCTGGGTTGACTTTATTTAATTTCCTCATTTCCTTCACCTGGTTACTGTGACAAACTACTTTAAACTAATTTAAACTTTAAACTAAATTAAACTTCAAACTACTTTAATCTTCAAACTACTTTAAACTAATTTAAACTTTAAACTAATTTAAACTTCAAACTACTTTAATCTTCAAACTACTTTAAACTTCAAACTACTTTAAACTTCTTCAAACTTTCTGGGCCAAACTTTCACAAGCCAACTTAAAGTTTGTCTCGGTGAACTTTTTAATCTCGTTAAAGTTCAAATAATAAGGAAGCAGGTCATGTAAATAACTACAACTCCGAAACTGGCATTTCTCTGTGTGGTCAGCGCCTCTTCTATGAGTTGCGCAAATGTCCCAATCTAAGGGGGAGAGATTGAAACTGCACCCGGCTGATGAACTCTCTGTAATGGGGACGCTTGTCCCCTCATGCATGCATGCTTAATGCAGCTTGATTATAACGTGATGGCTCACAACTTATTGAATCATAATATATGTGTCACTGCATTTCTTATTGTGAAGAAAACTGGCAATACGCAGTTTGTCTTTTTGTGAGTTAATGATGGATCAAAGAAAACAAAAAGGTGAGAGAGGGTAGTCTTTGCCCCTTTACACACTGCTACAAAATATGTTTTTCATTTGTTTTTGTTTTGGCTTTATTTCCAATATAAATATCTAAAACTAATTTAATTTGCAGCTATATTGCAGAGGAAAAAATTGTTATCTGAGAATGTTGACTATAATATTAAAAATACAAATATTTAAAAATATTAAAAAATCTTTAAAAAAAAATTTAAAGAAAAAGATGAATTCACCTGAGCAGCATATAAGATATTTAGACTTGCTTTAAGGGAATTTTGTCTTTAATGCACTCGCAGAAGTATAGCCAAGTGAAAAAATACACTTATATACAAAATACACTTACATTTGTCTCTGAAAGCAAGTCTAAATATCTTATATGTTGCTTCTCAGTTAAATGTATTTTTAGACTATTTTTAACTATTTTACCTTTAGTACATGCATCGTCAAATGTTGCTGCAAAATCACACATTAATGTTAAATTGAAAACATTGTTATTAATTTAAATTAATTTCACTAGAAACTAAACGGACCTTAATTAAAGTGTTATATCTGCATTTGATTCAACCTCTAAATATACAGTATGGTTACTCTGATAACGTTAACATTCAGGTTTTATCTAAATCACATTTCAATGAACTTTTTATTTTGCTACCTTAGAAACTTCTTTCAATCATTTTACAAATTTTTGTCAAAGGGTTGTGGTTAACTAAATAATTGTCAGTTGTTCTGGGTTCTCCCAAACAATAAACACAATCATTAGCAGAACCAAAATGTACATTATGATGCAGACTTTGCTGATAATAGCTGGTGAAAACATCAATTTATTGAAATGCTACAGGAAACAAAATAACAGTAAAATATAATTGTTGTGTTAGGGACCACCTGCTTTATATCAACACTGTAGCATGGACAACTAATAAAAACATATTTTATACACTAAGCATAGTTGTAGTCAACAAATGGGTTCTTATTGGCATACTGGCTATTTGTTTTGGCCTGTTAAGGTAGTAATAACAAATATTAACATCAGCTTTCATTCTTCAATCTTTCTTTACAGCTAGAACCTCCATTCATGCATGCAGTCCTGGATATAATTATTGTATAGACAAAGCCTTTAAAGGCAGCAGCATGGAAAAATTGACTTTTCCCCTTCATCATTATTCATTTCTACTTGAGAAAATTGACCATAACAGAACATTCAATGGAGATTTTTTTTTTCTGATCCACAATCACACTCCATTAGCAAATGTAGCATTGTTTTCCTGACTGATGCTCTCTTTGACCTCAAGGGGCAGTGAATCAAAAAGGTGGTCCTCTACAATGAGACCATTTCGTCGCAAAAGACGACACTGCCCAAGCTGTGCTGGCAGGCGATCCAGGCAGTTCCCCTTCAGCTCAAGATAAGTCAGCTGCAACAGCTGGCCAATTGTCTCTGGCAGTGAAGTAATGCAATTGTGCCCAAGAGACAAAGTACGCAACTTTGTGCATTTGAACATCTGCTTGGGAACCACTTCTACCTTGTTTCCTGTGATGGCAAAGTGCTGTAGATTCTGGAGAAAGCCCACATCAGGAGGAATCACTACAATTGAGTTATGACTGACATCCAGGTATCTTAGTTTAAGAATATTAAACAGAGTAGTAGGCAAGGTCTCTAGTTTGTTATGGGAAAGATAGAGGAACTCTAGGTTTTTTACATGACTTATGGACAATGGAATGGATATAATTTTATTGTGCCACAGTTTGAGGCAGTTAAGCCGTTTGAGGTGCTGAAAGCTGATGATCTCTTCAATGGTACGAATGTGGTTTGATTTCAAGTCCAACTCCTGTAGATTGGTCAAACTAAAAATTGCATGTGGTATCCTCTCCAGATCACAATTATGGAGCTCAAGCTCAGCAAGGTTCATCATCTTTTTCAAGCTATTTAATACCACAAGTTTTGTGCCATCATTGTGTACCACAAGTTTGATCAAATGGGGTGATAAGTCTGTAATGTTAGTCGGAATCTTGGTAAGGTTGCTCTTGAGATGTAGGATCTTTAGATGCCTCAGGTCCCTGAGGGACTCCAATCCAATCATTTTATTATTCTCGGAGTTCAAGTTTCCCACCAAGTAAAGCTCTCTCAGGTTCTTTAGCATATAAACCCAAGTGGGAATCTCTGCTACGTCTGTAAACTTGACATGAAGGCACCGGAGGTGATCACGGAGGAAACTGAATGCAGTCTGTTCAACTTTGGCAGGGCAGTGGTAAAAGTGCAACTCATGGAGGTTGATCATCTGGGAAATTTTTGCTGTAATACGAGCCTCTGGGATGAGCTCTAGTTTCAGGACCTCTAAATCAGTGAGGTCAAAGACTGCATCAGGCACACCTGAAAGCATGAAAAGATGCAGCTCAAGCTTCTCATGTGCATTGCAAGTCACATGTTGCCGTAGTTTCTCGAATGTCCACTCGTGGTTTAAGCTGATTTCCCGCAGTTTATTCTCGCTTACCTCTGAGAGAAAGACACCAAAACGTTTTGAGTACAACTGGTCATACTGGTCCACCATGTGAAGGAGAAAAGCAAAGTCATTCTTCACATCTGGAATATCACTAAAACTGCTTTCCTCTCTAACTTTCTCAAAGGAGTACTCTTTAAGAGGCCGCCTAAACAGCCAAAAAAGTGTGTAAATGCAAACCAAGCCATAAACAAAAATGAGGACAATGTAGCTAACAAGAAGCTTTTTCAACATGAAAGCCATGTTATGGGTACATTTAAATTTGGTGTATCCAGTTAAATGTTTAATATCTGGCTTACAGTCATGGTCAAAATTAATGGAGGTGACAAATGTCATAGTGTAACACAGGATCAAAATAAATTTGACTGTTTTTATAATAGTTTGAGCAACATAAAGTTTGTAGATGAAGTCACTATCCTCAACATGAGCACGGAACTTCCTCACTTTCTCAAAAAGGGCTTTAGCTTGCTCGCCATCCTTTTTATCAAGTATAGTCATGCTTGGGACTTCAATGACTGGCTTCTCTGCAGAAAACTTAATGCTAGATTTTGCAAGCATGGGTGTAGACTGATTTGGACTTCCCTCTTCACTGCTGGTGGAAAGATGCTTTGGTAACGTAGAGGCTCCTGTCAATCGCTGCTTATTCTCTTCGGAGTCTTCACAGGCGGTCTCAGACAATGCCTTGGTCGTCCAAGGAGACTCAAAACACTTAGCCAAAATAGACACAAAATGTTCAATTTTGGAACTGGTCTTTGGATACTTGAACCAAAAGTTACTGCTTACCATAAGTACAATGGTGTGAATGAGAGCTAGATAAGGAAAGTATTTTGAATACCATGGGAGGGCAACATGGTAGCACATCTGATTAACAAAGACATACTGCTGAAAATCCAGGTTTGTTCGTAGACCCATAGGCTGAGGATGACTGACAGCAGACGGGTGTGGGAAGTGTAGCTGGTGGACAACACTGTCGGTTTGTTCTTTACTTGCCAAAGGTGCAGCCAATGTCACATGGCCTCCTCCTGAGCCAAAAGCTTTCTCTGGTTGCCTTTCTGTGGGTATGGAGTTCGGGTCTTCCCACGATTCCAGAACAGGAAGGCAAACCACCTGATCTTTGGTTAACTGCATGGTGCCTGCAAATATGGCCAGCATAAGCATGACCACACCCAGGTAATCCATAAAGACGTCCCACCATGGTTTCAGTATACGATAAGTTGGCTGGATGTCATTTAAAGAGGCAACTTCTGTGAGGGTAAACATTCCTATATGAAAACATAAAAACAAGTATTTATATAGTTAAATAAAGATTAACTTTTGTTAGATTTCTTTATTCTAACAAAAAATCATGCACACAAAAAAAATCTCACTCTCACTTTACATGAAAAATAACGTAGCTACAGCTGTAAGAACAGGTACACCACTAAAGATAACAAATATCTCCAATTACTTGAGAGCCCTCCTAGTGTCTCTTCCCTGTATCAGTTTCCAAAGGATAGAGCTTGATCAGTGCCCAAGTACTAAAGTACTGCATTAGACTGCCTTATTAGATTATCAGCCTTAGTGGGTCCACACTAAACTGCATGAAGATAATAGTGCTGTAGTGGTGAGTATAGCCAAAGATAATGTTTTCTTTAATATCAAGTTGCAAGTGTCTACTCTAATTGTCAGTCATTTTGCTGGGGTGATATTGATGTGTGCAGCTCTTCTTTCACATTGCTAAGACTTACTCATTAACATCCAATAGCCACAAGTGAATTACCTTTTCACTCTCAAGGATCAATTGACTGAATCTCATGATGATTAATTAACTTTTATTTCACTAGGCCAATCAAGCTGTTAATTATGTTATTCAAAAAAAAAAAAAGTTTTTGCCAATATGTTATGATTATTGTTGAATGATTAAGTTATCTCCTTGAAGCAATGTGTTATCAGATTGCATATCGTATTACTTAATACCTTAAAAATATCTACAGTGTGGACTGTGAAGATCACTGTGGTGGTAAGGGGGGAAAATGGGACATTTACAGCCTCTAAAAAAGACTAGACTTGCTTTTCCCAAGACAATCACATTCTTTTCATTTATCACACCAACTATTCAAGTCATAAGCAATTTGTTCTTTTGCTTTAACCATCCTACAGATCTTACCTTCAAGAGTTACAGAGACTTTGATGTTAACATTTCAACTGTAAGGAAGAAGAAAGAACCTAAGTAGGATAATTGACAGTGATATGGAAAAAAAAAATCAGTTTAAAGCACACTGAATGCTGAATCTTAGGCAGGGTATACTGTATGTAACAGATTAACTTTAAGTAATAGAGTAAAAAAGTAAACAGAGTAAAAAAGTAAACAGAGTAACGTTTTGCACTAGGTATAATTAGCACCTGCCACACAGCATGGCTATTGTGTGGATGTGCTATTGATGTAATTCTGCCTTTTGTCCCAGTTTTTTCCATGCCGTTTCCTGTCTCCACTCTTAATATTTCCTTTAAGACTGCTAATAATAAATAATAATGAATATAAAGATTGATTAATTCACATTGAAGGACTTGGAGTTGAAAGGAAGGTTTGATCTGGGTAAAATGAACCATTGTTTTACTATGGTATTATTGTAGTCATGAAGGTTTTTTGGCGGAAGTCATATAGTTTTATGATGCAACTTAATGCAATTACCATAAAATTACTACAGTAATATGGTGTTAATATAGTAACCATGTTTAATTGTGTGATTACTATGATTTTACTACAAAATGCCATGGTGACATTATGGTTACTGTAATAAAACCATGGTTATTTTTTGTAAGGGCAGGTTAGGGTTAGAGTTATGGTTTGATGTAGGGTGTCTGCTGGACTCTAAATAAACATAGTGTCAATGCTGCAGTAATGCCCCTATACTGTATGTTAATATTTATGTATTTATTTTTAATCCCCTTCTCTCCCAATTTGGAATGCCCAATTCCCACTACTTAGTAGGTCCTCATGGTAGCACAGTTACTCACCTCAATCCGGGTGGCAGAAGACAAGTCTCAGTTACCTCCGCTTCTGAGACTGTCAATCCACGCATCTTATCACGTGGCTCGTTGAGCATGGCAACGAGTCTCTGCATGTGGAGGCTCATGCTACTCTCCATGATTCATGCACAACTTACCACATGCCTCATTGAGAGCGAGAACCACTAATTGTGACCACAAGGAGGTTACCCCATGTGACTCTACTCTCCCTAGCAACCGGGCCAATTTGGTTGCTTAGGAGACCTGGCTTGAGTCACTCAGAACACCCTGGATTCAAACTCGTGACTCCAGGTGTGGTAGTCAGCATCAATACTCTCTGAGCTAACCAGGCCCTGTATGTTAGTATTTTTAATATAATTGTGCAAATAGCATCTAACACTATTGCACTGAGTGCAAAGATGTTTTTTGTTGCTATTTGCACTTAGCGCAAATAGGCTCTGCCTTAATAGCACAATTCTCCATTAAGAGCTGTAACTGCAGCAGACTTGGCCATCTCCTTTTCTCAGCATTAATTGCTCTGTCTTTGGGTCTATTTCACAGTAGCTTTTTAGTGAAGTCAAATTGCCATAAACAACAATCACTACTTATGTGTTGCCAAGAGGTTAGAAAAGTACTCATAATTTCTTAAAATTCTAATCTAAATTCTGCCTGGATATTCCAACATGGTGAATTACTTTGGAAGATCTGTCATTTTTAAAAGACTAAATTTATGCTGAGCTCATAACTACTTTTATGGTATTTCAGTGTCCAAAAAAAAAAAAAACAATTCTTGAAGTAAACAATTCATATAGGTCTATCAAACTAAGTAGAAATAGAGGACACAGCCACCAGCTAGACTGCTTAAAAATCAAGTTACCTAATAAAAGGCAAATCAGGACACCTTTATAACAAGACTTCAGAAATCATCTGACCTTATAGATTTACCCCCAGTTTACCCAACCTAATTTGCTAGCTATTGGTTCTGAAAACCATCAGCTGTGTGGTACATTTAATGGACAAACACACACACAATCACACTGTAGCTTTATGAGCTGTGGATCCGAGAAAGCTGTTTGCAAATTGTTTAAAGAGTCTCTAGAATATCCAGTTCCACCGCAACAGAAAACAAAACTGAGCATTTAAAAATAAAGAAAACTCTTCTTAAATTAACATTTTTCCATTCCCTCAGCTTTGTATGGAGGCATTTTTCTATAGTACAGCCTTCACCAGGGCTATAACATTTTTATGGGTGGACCCCTCTTCCTTCACACCTTTATTACAGGGCAATCACTATTTCAGACTTAACAAGTGTACAGTTGAAGTCAGAAGTTTACATACACCTTAGCCAAATATATTTAAACGGTTTTTCACAATTAATTACATTTAATCACAGAAATCACAGAACGGTTATGTCGATATAGAACTTGTTTTACTGTGGATATAGATACTTGTCTACTTGTTTCCTCAAGCAGCTTCACAAGGTCCTTTGATGTTGTTCTGGGATTGATTTGCACTTTTCACACCAAACTACATTAATCTCTTGGAGACAGAATGCATCTCTTTCCTGAGCAGTATGATGGCTGCGTGTTCCCATGGTGTTTATACTTGTGTACTATTGATTGTTCTGATGAACATGTTACCTTCATGTGTTTGAAAATTGCTCCCAAGGATGAACAAGACTTGTGGAGGTCCACAATATTTTTTATGAGATCTTGGCTGCCTTCTTTTTATTTTCCCATGATATTTATATCAAGCAAAGAGGCACTGAGTTTGAAGGTGGAAGGAGTATGCTTCTGTTTTCACTTATCATTTTTGAAAAGCCCTTGTTTGAATGCTTTAATTTATTTAGCAATTTAGTACAGCCCAACAGTCCCATAAAATAATAGGCCTTAACAGGTCTCTCACAGGCACACTTGTTTAGACTTTTTTCCTATATCCTATGCACTTTAACATATAGTCATTTGCTTTCAATTCCTTTTGTTCCACCAGTTTTTCTAATTTATAGACAAAGAAATTTGTATTTTTTTAAGTTTTGCATAGACAAGCTACATTCTTCATCTGTCTGTTCAAGTATACAAGACACAATGTATAATTAAATATGCATCATACCTCACCTCTGTCTCCGAGTAATATGTATACATGCTGGACAAAGCCAAGCTACAATCACATTATCTAGGGTATGTTGGTCCGTCTTTACAAAAATTGGACTGGTATGATTTCATTCTGACTATAGCATTTACATTACATTCTAAAAATTATTCTTCGAATTATTGTCTGAATTAATGACAGAAATCAATCTTTTAAAATGCATATAATAGTACCAACTATGACTCTGTGGCACTATTAAAATGCTGATTTGTTTTTTGACCAGTTCAACATGTCAACCAATGGAATGAGCTCTGGGCAGGATAGCCAGTTTTTGTTCAAACAATGTCAGAAGTGGACTGAGTGGAAGCCACGGGGAAGGAGTGTTTAGGAAACCTGTTTGAAAACAATCATTAGGCTACTCTTTTTATTCAGTTTGGTGTGGCTAGTACTGCAGAAATTACTTAAACTTTAAACACAAATATGAGGCAGACAAATGACAGAGGGTATTATTTTCTCTAATAAAGATAGCAAACATCACAATTAAATAGGCTTCCCCACAAAAAGAACATTCCTTGAAATCCTTTATTTCTACAACATTACTTTTTTAATCCAACCAGTATGGATTAGAGGCTAAAATAATATCTGGGATTTAGGCTCATAAATCAGATTTGCATAAGCAATTGTCGTTTTTCACTGTTTCTCCATCCATGGTTATGAGCAGCCTCAGTCTCAGAACCTCACTTGGGTAACAACACTAACCCACAAATAACACAATTACTAATCACACCTAACCTCAGCCTGAGCTTTTACCTCATAACTAGGTCATGGTTGCAGCTGTAATTCCCATTTGCTGGGTCTCAAATATTTTTTAAATGACATCTCTGATTACCAATCATATTTCTTCATGTTATCCTGCAGATTTTTTAATTGTTGGGGCAACCATGTGTCCCAGTGGCACTCACCAAGTACATTATTAGGAACACTATGGTCCTAATAAATTACCCGACATGGTCTTCTATTGTTGTAGCCCATCTGCCTCAAGGTTCGACATGTTGTGCATTCTGAGATGCTATTCTGCTCACTACAATTATACAGAGGGGTTATCTGAGATACCGTAGCCTTTCTGTCAGCTTTAACCAGTCTGGCCATTCTCCTTTGACCTCTCTCATCAACAAGGCGTTTCTGTCTGCAGAACTGCCTCTCACTGGATGTTTTTGGAATCATTCTGAGTAAACTCTAGAGACTGTTGTGTGTGAAAATCCCAGGAGATCAGCAGTTACATAAATACTCCAGCTCGTGTGGGACCAAAAATCATACTAACGTCGAAATTGCTGAGATAAAAATTTGTTCCCCCATGAACATTAACTGAAGCTCATGACCCCATTCTGCATGATTTTATGCACTTCACTGCTACCGCACGATTGGCTAATTAGACAATTGAATGAATAAGTAGGTGTAGAGGTGTTCCTAATAAAGTGCTCAGTAAGTGTATGTCCAGAGATGATAAATATATAGATACATATATAGATGTGCTAATTCTAAACTCTAAATAGGTAAATATCATCAGATCCAAAACAGTACTGAATGCATGATGTAGGAACTGTTGAATATCTGTTCATTGCAACACCTGCTCAGAAATCAAAGTCAAGAAACCAAGGGAAGTAATAAATATATAGTGCGAGTGCAAATAAATATCCCAATCCCACAACCATAAATGTGTCTCAAAATGACAGCAAAAGGGACTGCTAAATCTAAAATGCATAAATTCACATTATGATATGAAAATTACACTTGACAGCACATGCTGTCGGGCACAACTTAAGTCCTGCTGGATGCACTTATAGGAACGGTCATGGTCAACAATAAATTGGGGGAAAAATTTGAAGTATTAAACAAAACTGTAGAATATATAAATTATAACATCACTGTTTTAAATATGTAAGTCAACTTAAAAATATATGTTATTTCATTGTTATATTAATTACATATTAACTACTTTTTTTAATCTTAAATGAATATCACTATTAATACGTCTATGTTAAAAAGAAATTATTTAATTTATTTATATTATTTACAAGTGGCACTCCTAGTCCTCCATACCTATTAGAATTGATGCAATTTGTTATATTGCAGCATGTGCAACTGTCTGTACACTCAGCATTGTGGTTCCTTCAGAAAGTGCCAAAGCCATCTTGCTTAAAGTGCTCTTAACATCTCTACAAATACGACCTTAGGACACAGTCAAGTTAAACAAGACACTCATGTAGATGTAATATTCCAGAAATGTCTGTGCAACATAACATACAAACTTACTGTCTCATATAAACGTAATCGGCACTGACGTTTGAGAAATTCCGCCATGCGCTACATTAATTCCCGAGAAACTGAACACATTTCATCCAGTTGCCTTTGCAGTAAAGCACTGCTTCGCACTGTTTGCGACAAATCTGCGCTTCGCTCGCGCGGCAGACGTCGTTTTTTGACGGCGTCCAGGCCAACGTGTTTAGACACCGGGTTAGTATTTGGGTGACGATATATAAACGACACAGCTTTACTCTCCGATCAGTAATAAACTAAAACAGAACGCGATTTGCTGGACCGTACTGTAATATTCTATTCCTACGGATGCAAACCGGTGACTTGTCATGTCTTCGTAGCTCTGTGCAGATTAACGCCACTCAAAACAAAAAATCATAGGAGAGCTGATAAAACTGTAGTGTTTAAACAGAAAAGTGACAGTGCAAAAGAGCAACTTACTAATAATTTACCAGAGAAGGCTTTACACACATGTGAGTGTCCCTGCTCCAGTCATTATTATGATAGTCAGTGCCGAGCGCACAGCAGCAGTCAACCAGTCTGCACCAGTTCTCTCTACACCACATCCGCCACATCTAACACAAACACAATTACAGGATTATACATACCTCAAACTAAAGCTATAATTTCAAAAACGCCAGAGCTTCCACGATATCCATGCTTGTTAAGTGATGAATGGGAAAAGTAATGTCTGGCTGTAATAAACAGAAATACAGTTCAGTCACATTGAGGAAGTGTGTTTGGGCGGAGCTAAAGTTCACGGGGGGATTTACGCTCCAAACACCTGACTGTTGTTCCTAAGTTACTAAGCAACGAAACCCCATTTGTTGCACTTGAATACATGGCTGATGAATTGTAACCACTTATCTATCTATCTATCTATCTATCTATCTATCTATCTATCTATCTATCTATCTTATCTAGAGAGAGAGAGAGAGAGAGAGAGAGAGAGAGAGAGAGAGAGAGAGAGAGAGAGAGAGAGAGAGAGAGAGAGAGAGAGAGAGAGAGAGAGAGAGAGAGAGAAATGATTGTAACCTCCAGACCTTAATAACTGATGAAACAAACTTTTCATTTAGGCAACTGTAAAGAAACGTTTTTCAAAACAACAACTTTGAAATAAATTTAAAATAAGGGAAATCGGTCAGATTTTTCAAACCAGTTAAAATTTGCATCAGAGATTATTTTTTTACAGAAAAAAAGAAGAAAAATAAAGATTGTAGATTTACAGAGCATGTCCAAAATAAAGTTGGTTAAACTCTAATCTCAGTGTTTATTGTAAACCAGCTCAATCTTATGAATTTCCTGTATTTCTTTATATTGTTTATCACTTTTATTTTTTGTCTCCAAGAGATTGATAATAATTCCTTACTGTTATATAGCGCTTTTCTAGGCACTCAATGCACTTTCCTTATAGGGGGAATCTCCTCAACCACCACCATATGCAGCATCCACCTGGATGATGCGATGGCAGCCATAGTGCACCAGAACCCTCACCACACACCAGCTATTGGTGGAGAGGAGAGAGTAGAGTGATAGAGCCAATCAATGGATGGGGATTATTAGGAGGTCATGATGGAGAAAGGGCAATGGGGGAATTTGGCCAGGATACAAGGATTACACCCCAACTCTTTATGAGAAGTGAAAATTCCAAAATTCAGCCTTTTTACAGTATATTGTGCCTATCACTATACTTGGGCATTAGGACCCACACAGACCACAGGGTGAGCACCCCCTGCTGTCCTCCCTAATACTGCTTCCAGCAACAACCTTTGTTTTCCCAAGGAGGTCTCCCATCCAAGTACTGGCCAGGATCAACACTGCTTAGCTATAGTGGACAGCCAGGAAAGAGCTGCAGGATGCAAAACAGTTTAGGACCATAGTGTGAAATCCCAACAATGAAAAATAGGGTAATACTATTACAATATTATTGAAATACAGCTGATATGGATAAACAAGATAGAAAAACAAGCTAAAATATAATAGTACCCTATACACCAGTTGAGTAATAATATAATTAATAATACATACATTTCTTTCAAAGTAAATGCATGCCTTTTCAAGTTGTCTGTCTTTAGAGGTAAATAAATAAAAATAAATCATTTATGTTTTACAAGAAGTAATGCATATGGTTGCAAATAAGATTAAAGAGACTTTGCCCTCTGACCCCACTGGACAATCAGGTCTTGCAGGTTTACCATACTGGTATTTTAATGCCACATTAACCTAATGGTGTAGGTCATATTTAGTGTCAAGGTGGGGGTTGGAAGAGGGTTTGCATGACTGGCCATTTGCACACACAGAGGGAGACAAAGGATGGTACATAACTGAAACCCTTTCAGATCTTTGTCTCAGTCTTTGAAACACAGAATGACAAGTTGAATCCCACATTCTACCATCACATTTGTCCCAGAGGCAAATGCTGGGCAGTTCTCGGCCCTCAAACCTTTGCTTTTCAATAGGCATGTAGCTATCTAAATACAGTGGAAGACTAGCTTAGCTTTAGCTCTGGGTGAAAATGTCTGAAAGACTGCAAGGAACAGCAATTTCTAAGATTGTGTTTAACATGCTTTAAATTTAAGCTAATCTACATAAACTGATTTATTTTTCATCCAAGGCTGTGTTGTCCTCTGATGGGAACCTCGAAAATGTCTTTTTGCCTCTATCCACAGTTCCACTGACAGCTGCTATTGATTTCACCTTGTCATGGTTGAACAGATAGCCATCTTCACTTCAGGGTGAATCATCATGATCAAAGTGTCCAGGGTCATTAGCTTGCTATTGATTTATAAAGGCCTAGGGTCTAGTGAAGAGCTTTTCCTCACTTCTGCACTTTATGCAACACTGAAAAGCACTTCAGTCACAGACATAGGAAGAAATAGCAAGACCTACCTGAAAAAAATGTCCCCACAGACAACACATAAATATATGTAATCATACCATGCCAATGGCTACATGCTCTACTTTGCATTACAAATAATTGTAAAAGGATTTGTTTGCCCAAAATGAAATTCTGACATAATTTTCTCATGTTGTTTCAAACCTGTATGACTTTTTTTTTTTCCATGGATCACAAAAAATATTTTTTAATAGTGTACTAATTGCTCTTTTCCATGCAATTACAGTTAATGAGGATTGAAGCTTTCAAGATTAAAAAAGGATGCAAAGGTAACATAAAAGTAGAAAAGTAGTCTTTTAGGGGTTACAAAATAGCCTTGTATAATTAACAGACTAAAATTTAAGTAATGTTGACATCCAGCCTAGACTTAATGTGAGGCATTACAAATGTCTAAATTGCAAATGAATAAGATCAGATTCAGACTTATATATCTTCAATACATTGGTTGATTCACCAATTTGTTTGTTGATACAGTTTAAAAGATTCTTTAACAAACCAAACTGATCTGTTCAACACACTGCCTGCATCCAGTTACAGCAGTTAAAGCTCAAACCATGCATGGTATAACGCTGTATAAAGCTCCTAGATCCTATCAAATATTCTTTTCTGGAGTTTTTTAATCTACTGAATGTTCTAGGAAAGATATTTCTCAACATTTTGTTTTTATTTTTTGCATGTGTGTGATATACCTGCTATATAAATGTAGACACCTGCATTTGTGTAACTAGAAATATAAAGACCTTTATGGGTCTCAGCCCTTGAAGAGAAAAACGCTGGTATTTTATAGCAGTCGTACCGCGCATGCGGCAACCACCTGTTTATGCGCAGTGCCAAATTAAGTATACTCTGAAACACTAGCATTCGACTGTTTGCATCAAAACTGAAATATACTTTGGGCTTTGGAAATGGAGTTTGGAATAACAACTACATTTGAGTCATGTTTTCACCCAAAGCCATCATATGGCTTCAGAAGATTGGAGAATATAGAAGACGCAACATGATCACACAGGAAATCGTCATGTTGTTTCCAAGAGTTCCAATTCCCTAAGATCAGCCACATTATGCCGACTTACTGACAAGCGGCATCTCCCATCAGATATTTTTGCATCAGGTCCACTGTTTACCTTCACTTGTGGTGTGACCGGAAGCATGTTGTGTCAGCACCCAGCAGTATGGAAGACCCCGATTCAGATCCTGCGGTAAAACCAGGAAGAAACACTTCCCGCTTTGGCCACTGGGGGCATTGTTTCAAAGTTCTGAAAGCACAGACTGAACAACATGAGAGTGAGTAAATGATGACCCTGTTTTCTTTTTTTTTTGGGATGAATTAATCTAAAACCACAATCATAGAAAATATATCAATGTTGTTTTCTATATTATCACTTTGCTAGCAACCTCAGTTTTTGTTAAATCACTCTACAGAGACATTAGCCCCGTTCACACAGGCAACCAAGTAATTGCGTTGCCTTTACTTTGTAAATGTACCATAAGCGGTGTTCACACATACCATTTGTATGGAAATGTATAGAGAATGATACAACTTCTCATTAAGAGAAATTGCCAGAGCAAAATTTACCAGTATTCTCAAAAAGTTTGTGTTCACATATGGCCTCTAACCTGAAATGTTTTGTAAATTGAAAAGGCTTTATATGTGAAAGGGGCTTTTGTGTAACAGTGACAAGGCCATTTTTAAACTTGTAACAAGTTAGCCACACTACATTCAGTCCATGTGGATGTGAATTCACTGAATTTCAATGAAAGTTACGGAATTCCTTGAAACTCTGCTTGTATAAGCTAAATGTTCATGAGCTAAACACACAGTAAGTGGTATGCTGCAATGTTATTGTGAGTAAATAAAGAATGTGTACAGTCTTGCATACAAAGTGCAGGACAAGTGATCAGGCAAGAGTTAAACATATCCCTCTTCTTGAAAAAAAAATATTGTGGAAGTACGATCTACTTTTGGTTAAAATAATTACATTGCCTGCCATGGATCTTAACATGGTGTTGTTCAAGTATATTAATTCCATTAAATATGTTGTTAAAAAAAAAAGGTATTTGCATTTCCACTTTAGTTAGAAGTTAGAATGTATGCTACAAAACACAGCAAAAGCTTAAATAAAAAAAATAATCAGTGGCATATTGGTATCAAATTAATAAATTGTTTTTGTTGCTATTAGCTCTCAGTATAATCCTCTGTAGAGAATTATGTATTAAATACTTTTGGACTACATGTTGTCCAGGAGACAGAAGACCTCTGTGGATTCTCCTTTTAAATGTACCAAAATCAATACACTTACAATATTTAGCTGAAATGTACATATTCTGTATCAAACAACCCTATATAAGGCAGATGTAATGCCTTTGTAAGGGGCTAATTGGCTTTTTCCTGTAAACAAGTGCATGTCTAATCTATCATTATCCATATCCCTCACTGCTGATCATAACTAGACAAACACTTTGTCAGACATCTTAAAATTTTGAATGTTTGTCTGTCTGTCTAACACACACAGTTCCATCTTTGATAATACTCTTTTAATTGAATAGTGTTGCTTTATACAAAATCAAGTATTGTTACTATCATTGTTAAGGTAAAAATAACAATAATTATCAATATTTATTTTTCATAGTTAAACACTTGGTAAACCTGGGTGAAGTCAATTTAGAAATAAATCTACATTTCAAACACAGAACATGATAACCAAAATGCTTTCAATATTTTAAAAAGAAACACACATTGGAGCATATTCTGGGCAAAATGTAATTTTTGAATAAACATTGTATTTGGGTCCGTGTATGTTAGTTTTGAAATGTAAAAACACAAAATCAATTGTGCTTTGAATTTCATAGTGGATGTGGATGGTTCAGATTGTGGCATCTGAGCTGTACTCTCCCAGTGTCATGGTTATCCAGGTAAACTCCACACATGAGCTGAACTCAGATACATTTCAAAGAAATAGGCAAAAAAAAAAAATGTTGTTACCTCACAAATATTTAATTACCAACAAGGTTAAGGAGGTGTCCTTTAAATTGTCACACCTTTTTTACCCAGTCAGTCTTTATTTAAGAAACATGCTCCCTGAAATAGATCCACTTTGCTCCTTCTGTAATGCTGTAATGTTTTTTGGGAATGTGTCCACGCTGTAGTATTTTGGAGAAAATTTTGTTTATAAAGACATTTTATTTGGTTTTCACAGTTTTGTTAAGTTAATATTTTCTGATTAATCTGTTTATTTTTCTTGCCAAATTTTTTATACATACGTGTATATTTATGTCTATAAAGCCCCTATTTGCACTTTTTTGTAAAAACTTGAAATATTATTTAAATACTCTTTGTACCTCCAACAACTCCAAAGCTTGAAAACCATTGAACCAAGCCATACTTATATATATATATATATAAGTATGGCTTGGCTTGTTTCTAAAAAAAAATAAAAATGTCTGACACAGGTGTACATTGTCGGTCCTTAAACAAGCCCTCATAATAAATCTCCAACTGATTGACAAATGCACTTGTGAAATGGATTGCTGTGAACTGTATGCCAATGATTGTCTTATGATCTAAAGCTATTCTAAAGCTGCTTTTTGTATTGTCTTATCAATGATGAACTCTTCTGCCACAAGAATGTAATGCATTTTAATTATCTGAATATATATATATATATATATATATATATATATATATATATATATATATATATATATATAAAGATAACTATGTATAATTATTTCATCATTATATATTTAATTATTATTATATGAGGGGCTTTCTCAGCAAATATTTGTATATGCGATTAATTAATCGTGACATCATGTAATTCAATTAAAAATTTTAATCGATTGACAGCCCTAATATAAAATTATATATATATATATATATATATATATATATATATATATAAACGGCAATGTGTTGAATTTGTGTCTCAAATCACATGTACAGACAATAAATTAAATTGCAAATATTCACAATTTTATTTTTTCCTGAATATGCCTTCATACACAGAATGCAAATAGCCCTTAAAAATCCATATTGCTGAGTAATTTACTGCACAATACTGCCACCTGTGTGACATAACTCTACAAGGGAAAACTACAGAATATTAACTGAATGCAACACCAGTGACAAAAATAATGCATTTTACTTATGCCCTTTCACACATTTAAGCACGTTGGAAGCAAAAAAAATTCATTACAAAACAGAAAGAAAAGGCATATAGTAGCACTATAGTATGTCAGCACTTCTATCTAATGAATTACTATAGCCTTCATTTTATGGCAATAACAAAATATTAAAAATACGGTGTGCACATTGAAATGCTTTGGCATCCACACCATTCTGACATTTAACACAAACACAAGAAACTAACTGAAACCTCCTCAACTAAGACAGGCCTACTGTAAAACATGATTACTTATGCTTCAAAGCTTAGCCATTTATGTGGATACTTTAACTAAAATTACTTCATGCAAAACACAACAAAAGTATGATGATTTACATAGATCAAGTGTTCAGCATTAATCTTCTAAGAGCAAACTTCCAAATCACTGGTAATACAGTGGTGAAACACTAATTCAATGGTACTTGTCTGTTATGACAAGGGAGTGTGACCTGCAATGTGTACAGAAAGACCACAAGCTGATCTCAAAACATGATATGAGTCGCCTCCCACATGACAAGATCAGAGACATTGTAATTATCATGTAACATTATATGACCTCAAGACAAAACCTCACTCAGAATCTAATTTAACACCACTGAGTTGGTGAGAGAAAATACTAAAAGGAACTTAAAATGTCTACCTGATTTATCTGAGCTCAGCTCAAAAGATTTTTATGGCTGTTTTTTCCATAAAGTCATTATAGAACAGCACTTAATAGAATATTCCCTACACATGAGAACAATAGACATGTCATGCCTGTATTTGTGTTTAGATATAGGCTTATAACTTGTTTTCTTTCAATATACATAAAATATAAACAATGACAGCATACAGCGCAAGATATATTGGCACATACTATTGCTTCATTTAAAATGGTGAATAATCCAAACTTCTAGTGCATTGTTGAATATTGTTAAACATTTGTAAAAGCAGGTGGAGAAAAAATGTGTTTAGTGTAAAAATAGGTTAAGGCTAAAGGAAAGGCAATATGTCTGGATTGCCTTACACTCAAGAAGCTAAGTTAGAATATTTTACAGGTACATAAACCCCTTTTATGTTTGAAAAAAGTTTAAAGCATTTGTTCATAAAAATTAATACATTTAACATTATTTTTTTTTTTACATTTATTCATCTTAATGAATGAATGCCACATTAATATAGCGCTTTTCTAGACACTCAAAGCGTTTTACATAGTATAGAGGGACTTTCCTCAACCACCACAAGTGCGCAGAATCCACATTGATGATGCAATGGCAGTCATAGTGCATCAGTACGCTCACCACACACCAGCTATTGGTGGAGAGAGTAGAGATTTAGTCAATTCATGGATGAGGATTATTAGGAGGCCATGATTGATAAGGGCCCATGGGGGGAATTTGACCAGGACACAAGGGTTTCACCCCTACTCTTAATGTAATACTAGTTCCCCTTCTGTCACTCACTCGACATTGTGTTGATGTAGTGACACCAGGGGTCGCACTTGGGAGCGCCAAACACCTCCAATCTTTTAGGAAAGGCCAATGAAAATTGGTGAGTGGTATTTTGCATGCCACTCCCCTGGACATAAGGGTATAAAAGGAGCTAGAATGCGGCCACTCATTCATTATGCGGCCATTTCAGCAGATAGTACAGCATTGTGGCAAGAGGTACACAATGTCTTGTTCTCTCCATCATGGAACAGAGGTTACAACAGTAACCGAGACATTCCCCTGCTGTCACTCACTCGACGTTGTGTCGATGTAGTGAATCTAGGGGTCCCTAAAGAAAAACACTTGAACAGCTGAACTTCCATTTCCCAGCATGCTCGTTTGTCCCCGTCAAGCTCCAAGATGAGACCAGCTCGCCTCACAGCCAGCTTAACGTCTCTTTCAGAGCCCACGAGCCGGAGATTCAGCATCCTTGATCGCTGTATCGGAGAGCGTGCTGGCGATGTCGTACGCCGAGAACTGCCACATTTGGGTCTGCCTGCCCAGTCTGAGGCCGACGCAGAGCTGACCGCATGCTTGCCTGGGCCACCGCGAGTGTCGGATTGGACTGGAACCCTCCACCCTCCCCTGAGTCCTCGTGGCTAGATGATTGGTTCCTGGGTCCAGGGCGCTGCTCATGCATGGAGCAAGGCAAGTGCTTCGAGGTACCCCTCAGCGTAGCCACCTCGATACGAAGCAAGGCTCCTCGACGTGCTGTTTCCACGACACAAACATTACTGACCATAAACAATAACAAGACCGCTAGCTGTTAGCTACTATCTCATTGTGCTCCATAAAGCAGTTGTTGCATGGTGACAGTTAAATTGGCCTGGTTGTTTTAGAAGCAAGCTTTCATGTAGCTGGTCAGCTAAACAAAGTGAAGCTTTGAAGCAAAGTATAGAGTTAACGTACCATCCTCCATCATGGACTCAAGCCGTGGCTGAGTCCAGGGCACTCTACCTCCCATTGCTTGCCGGTCTAGATAGCATCCATTTGGTCGAACCACTTCCCCTTTTCCTTGATGGTTCTGTAGTCACAATTATGTGTGTTTTTTTTTTTTTTTTACTTTTCCCTACACTGTTGGTAGGTCCGGTGGTAGCTGTATGCTGCCAACAGCTGAGACACTTCCTGAAAGACTTTTCATTTCACATCGTTTCGTTCGTCGCTAACGAGTGGTTTTGCGCACAGCCATTACTTTTTACAATTCGAAAGTCACGTGAACAAATGATACTGCTATTGCTGTAGCTAACTTTAAAACTAGCAGGTTGATGTCCCGTGTCGCAAATCCAGTGACGCTGGTAGTGATGATTCTCTTTGACCAATCAGTGATCTGATGTCACATTTAGTATCGGCTCACCTCACTTGGAACCTCGACCGAGGTGGTACTAAAAAAGTACTAGGTACCATCCACAGTGGAAAACCCACCAAAAGCGAGCAGAGTCAAGATGTACCGTGCAGTGGAAAAGCCCCATTAGACTCAGTCTCCATGATAGCGCGCCTCATGAGTGAGTATGGTAGTCCCACTGAAACCGTTTCAGAGGCTCCTGGGACAAATGACGTCCTCAGCGACGGCCGTGCCGCTCGAGTAGGTCGTCACTTAAATCTTCCGTGGGCCATCGTTTGGCCAGACATGGAGATTACAGAGGTTTGAGGGCAGGTGCCAGATGGTGTACGAATTCGGTGGAGGAGATTGCAGCCACGCATCTCACTTGGGCAGAGCTTTCTCTGCCCCGGTCGCCGTGTTTGTAGAGCACCTCCCCTTTGAGGCAGGACCTACCACACCAACTCTGTGTGGCGGATGAGCCCACGTGTCGTATTACCATATGATACCTCCCCTTTGGGCAGGATGTGGTCTCCACAGGGTCTTTTCCCCCAGAAAGAATAGGGAATGAAAAGAACACCTTCCCTGCTGTGTATAATAGTATTAGTTGGCCACAGCCGAATGTAATACTCTGTGGAGAGAAAAAAACAGAGAAAAGGCAGCGGCTGCAGTGGACTGCTCCCACGCCAGTTACGTCGCTTCCCCCACTCAGAGGTGTGGGGAACCATATGATGTCTTGTGGGGCATTGGGGAAGGTTATGTGCAGAATGATGCACCCACTATTACGCACGGAACATCGACACAACGTCGAGTGAGTGACAGCAGGGGAATGTCTCGGTTACTGTTGTAACCTCTGTTCCATGATGGAGAGAACAAGACATTGTGTCCCTCTTGCCACAATGCTGTACTATCCGCTGAAATGGCGGGACCTTGTCTTGGCTCCTCAGCACAAAACCTGAATGAGTGTCCGCATTGCAGCTCCTTTTATACCCGTATGTCTGGAGGAGTGGCATGCAAAATCCACTCGCCAATTCTCATTGGCTTTTTCTGGGGCTACATCGCACAATGTCTCCCTCCATCAGGGAATGGTTACAACAGTAACCGAGACGATAAGAGGTATACTATGACGCAGATCTCTTTATCTTGCAATATTCTACTGTCACCAGCTGTTAAACCAGTTTAACATTAAAACAGTGATAATAAATACTGTTAAGGCTACCTGAGAACACATGCATAAGGCTCCTGCTCTCCCTGTTTTTTCAAAAAAATTAAGTATCTAAAATTCTTAATATGTAGGGAGGGGAAAAAAAAAAAGTACAAACCACTAGCATAAATGATTAAATCCACTGTGTGCATTCCTATCACACAATAAACCCTTGCAAAGTCCTATATACACATTAAAAATAAAAGGAATGTTGAAGTTTCCAGTGCAAATTCTAATATTGACATTTCCAGTGCCAAACTTGTACAGTACTTGACCTGTAAAAGCTTAATGGCTTATGAAATCAAATGTCAGTCATAAGCAATGAATATTTCAGCTCTGTAGGTCCATAAAATGCAAGTGAATGGTGGCCAGAACTCTGAAGGTCCAAATATCACATAAAGGCCTCATAAAAGTAATCCAAACAACTCCAGTGGGTTAATCCATGTCATCTGAAGATCCAATCTGTTTTGGCTGAGAACAGACCAAAATGTAATTTCCTTTTTCACTATAAATTTTGTCAACAGTCTCCTAGGTGAGTTCAAGCTCAGTTACACTTCCTATAGCACCATCTAGCGAACTGTGTATGCATGAAGCACTAGGAAGTGTCAGTTGAGCTTGAAATCATGATCGTGCCAAGAGAATGCAATGGCAAGATGTACAGTGAAAAAAAAAAAGTTATATTTTGGTTTGTTCTCACCCAAAAACGATTAATAACTTCAGAGGATATTGAATAAACCCATGGAGTTGTATAGATTACTTTTATGATGCCTTTGTGATATTTAGACCATCAGAGATTTGGCCACCATACACTTGCATTGTATGGACCTACAGAGGGGAGATACTCTTCTAAAAATCTTCATTTGTGTTCTACAGAAGAAAAAAAGTTCATGAACTATTCCTTTAAACCTTTTTATGGCCAACTCCAATCATGAAATTGCAGCTACTCACCCATAGAGATCACAACACATACTACAGGACGGAACACTTCGAGTACTGTCTCTTAAGTCTGATTAACAGTTGGCATTAAAGCAAACCATTTGAACATCACTCTTCTTGCATTTGTTCCCTGACATCTGAAGGCAGCGTCTCAAACAGCACATCTTCTACCACAAGTCCACTCCGCTTCAAGATACGGCAACAGCCCAGTTCGGCTGGCAAGACCTCAAAGTGATTACCCTTTAACTCCAAGTGTGTCAGTACACTTAAGTTTGAAATCTTTGGTGAGAGAACAGACAGTGTGTTCCTGCCGAGCTTGAGATTTTTCAGCTTCTTACAGAAAAAGAGTTCATCTGGAATATTTTCAAGTTTATTACAACTAACAGAAAAGTATTGAAGGCTCTGAAGAACGCCAACCTCCGGTGGGATAAAACGGATGTCGTTGTTGGAGAGATCAAGGTAGCGTAGTTTGGTGCAGAGGAATAAGTGTGAAGGCAGAATCTCGATCTTGTTGTGGCTAAGGTATAGGCGATCCAAGCTGCCAAGTTTTTTTATGTGTTCAGGAATAAAAGTGATGCCATTGTGCCAGAGCTTCAGACAGGTCAGTTTACGGAGGTGCTGGAAGCTGACAATCTCTTCAATGGAGCGTAGATTGTTCTCCTTCAGGTCCAATGTCTGCAGATTAGTGAGGCTGAAAATGCCGTGCGGTATGCGTTCCAGGTCGCAGTGCACCAACTCAAGTTCTACAAGATTCACCATCTTTTTAAGGTTGTTTAGCATGACCAGCTTGGTGCCATCATTGCAAATACAGAGACGTTGTAGATGGCTGGCCACATCCACAATAGACTGAGGGATCTTGCTGAAGTTGCTCTTGAGTGTCAGGGTCTTGAGCGCCTTTAGCTCACGTAGAGAGTCTAGGGTTATATTCTTTGATGCATCAGAACACAAAGAGCCAATCAGATGGAGTTCTTCCAAGTTCCGTAACACATACAACCACTGCGGAAGTTCACGAAAGTCATCAAACTTGACTCGTAACACCTTCAAGTTCTCCTTGAGGAATAATGTGGCTGCGCTGTGAATCTTGAGCGAGCACTGATAAAGTGAAAGCTCCTGGAGATCCTCTAGCTTGGCGATAGCTGCAGGTATGGTAACATTATTAATAATCTCAAGCTTCAAAGACTGCAGCTCTGTCACCTCAAAAATGGTATCTGGGAGACCAGAGAGCATGAAGAGTTGAAGTTCCAGCCTGTTATTGCTATTGGTCTGCAGCTTCTGACGAAGCTTGTCAGCTGTCCACTCATGGTTGAGGTTGAGCTGTTTAAGCTTGTTTTCACTGACCTCTGATAGAAACACGGCAAACCTCTTGGAGTACAGTGGATCATACTGATCGATCATGTGTAACATGAAAGCAAAGTCATTCTTCACATCTGGGATGTCATCAATTCCAGTCTCTTGCCTTACATATTCAAAAGAGTATTCCTTCAGAGAACGATAGAACAACCAGTAGGATGTATAAAGGCAAGTGAGTCCATAAACAATGACAAAACACAAATAACAGTAGGACAGCTTAGAGAACAAATGGGCCATAGTATGATTGCAAAAGAAGTCCCGGTAACCTATCATGTGTTGTATGTCCACAGTACAACTAACAGTGAACTGAACCTTTGACACCAGAGCACTGTTGTAAGCAATAATAAGGATAAATTTGAGCACTTTTACAACAGTCTGACGGACATACATTACATACAATATATCACCCTCCTCCACGTGTATGCGAAATTTTTTGACCTTCTCAAACAAGGCCTTGGCTTGCTCTCCCTCCTTCTTGTCAAGGACGCTGGGTGCTGGCTTGTCCACAACAATTTTCTCTGGAATGGATCTGAGAGATGGAGTCTTCTCTAGGTTGCCCTCACCAATTGGCGAATCAAGGTTTGACCTACTGGCACTGTTGTTTTTCTTGTCTTTCTCTTCAGGATTCTCCCCTGATACTTCTGACAGCGCTCTTGTAGTCCACGGAGAGTCAAAACATTTGCCTAGTATGGATATAAAGTGCTCAATTTTTGAGCTGGAGCCAGGAAACTTGAACCAGAAATTGCTGCACACCATGAAAATGAGGGTATGTATGAGAACCAGGTATGGGAAATACTTGGCATACCAATGAAGTGCCTTTTCGTAGCATATTTGATTTATGTAGTTATACTGCTGAATATCCAAGTTGGTCTTCAGTCCTTTCAGCTCTTGGACCACAGGCACTGAGGATACAGGTGATGAGGGAAAAGTTGCGTTCATCAGCACTGTCTGATTTGACCTTTGAGGAAGGCATATGATTTTGTCTTGCATCACCTAAAAAAAAACACAACAGCGTAAAAATTAAGACAGCATTTTCTTTTTAATTCTACATTTTAAGAGTTTCTGCCGCTGTGCAAAAAATAGTACCCAACCATATAAAAAGATGTCTTTAAGTCCCAGCAGAAGCCTCTGCCAACCAGTTGCTTGGAAAGTGAACTGAAGGGTCATACAAGTGGTAAGCAGTAAAGTACCATGGCCAGCGCCACAGCTTTACATCACACACTACCAGTCGAATTCAAAGCAGGCTTTATTAGCATTTCTACACATTGCAGATGAACATTAAAATAATATTCCACCTTCAATACAAGTGAAGCTTAACGACAGCATTTGTGGCATAATATTGATTACCACAAAATTTTATTTCAACCAGTCTCTCCTTTTCTTTAAAAAAAGAATCTGATTTACAGTGAGGCACTTACAATGGGAAGTGAATGGGGTCAATCTGTAAACATTAAAATACTAACTTGCCTTTTCTTTGTCAAGTTATATCCAATTTTACAACTTTGTTGCCATTACAACGTAATGACATAAACCCTAAAATGACTATAAAAACAACTATTTACAGCTCAAATAATCCATAAATTGAAACAGAAGAATTAAATGTAAGTACTTTTATAAAATTTTAAGCTTCAAATTTCCATCTTTAAACCCTCCAAAAAGTGGCCCGCCTTTGGCCTCACTGTAACCTTGATTTTTGCTGTTTTGGTAATCAACATGCTGCCACAAATGCTGTCGTTTGAGCTTAATTTGTACTGAACCCAGAATATTTCTAAACAGAAAACTACAGTGCAACATTTAACATCACTGCATAGCAGTAACTTACAAAAACTGTAACAGTAAAATACAAATATTAATTGGCCTAAATTGGACACGACATGAGTATTTACCTGACAGTAGCTGTGTGATAGAAAAATACATTATCTTAGTGTTATGTTTACCTATCTAATATTCATGAGCCAAGCTGATAAGGTTTAACTGTCCCACCCACTTTTCAGGTCATGCTGAAAAACCTAACCCTGCAAAAACCTAAAATCTCTGTTAAATCTAAAATGGAGTAAATGAGACTCATTTACACAATGTAACATCCCAAACCATTGGTACATTGCCTGGAACAGTGTAACATTATATCCGAGGAGGAGCATCTCTTTAGAGATTACTATTTTTGTGCTCTGACATCAGTGTTGTGACTCAGACAGGAAATGAGAGATTATTACACTGGTTAATGGAACCTCTGCATTAAAAGGAGAGTGCTCAGAAGTCACTAAACTTTGCTTACTTATTTTTTTAAGAACACACCAACACCAGAAAAACATTATAGAACCCCGCCCCACACACTCTGGAAAGGTAATAAAACTATCAGCTAAAGAGAGAGGGTAAGAGAACTATGAGGTCTCAACACAGCACTCAAGTATGGCTGTCTGACTGCTGAGTCTGACTGCTGAGTAAGGCCTCATACGGAAGAATCAGCAGCTCTGTGTACGGCATCTCTGTGGTAAAATGGATGTGAGGGCACAGAAGCCCTAAGTGGCAAATAAAATGTGCATTATGCACAACAGGGCTGCTCAAAGTGCCCCCAGGCAAACATTGTCTTTTAGCAAAGAATAGCATTTATCCCTCTCTCAGAACCAAGGGACTATGCAATGATTTCAGTAAAAGTATTAATTAGCACAATTATTACGGCCTTCACTGGGATCATCAAAAACATCTAGTCGCAATTTACAAAAAGTGGTATTATAATGTATTATACATTATACAACTGTGCCATTCTTTTATGCACACCTCCAGGGAGAGTGGGGGATATTCCCACCCTAACAATGAGTTCCTGCTAACGTTTGCTGCAACTAAAAATAATTTGGGTCATCCACAGGAATTCAAACTGAAGGGCAACCATGCTGCTTGAAGCTCCACCCACTAGTTTATATGGCTAAGTAGCTAGACTACAGGAGTAATTTTGTGTTTATAGAGGGGCCAGTCATGAAGAGAAGGAGGGGTAATCGTTTCAAGTGGGGTGACTGGAATGTAGCTTGTTTTCCGTTAGCAAACTCCCACTTCTTTATGCAGTATGCACTATCCAACAGGCTGTTCATGCAAAGAGGAGGCAGTGAAAATCCATCGATGGTGTTCTGTCATTTATAATTCCATTGCTGTTTATCAATGTGTTTTGTCTTAGTACTTAAGTTTCTTGTTTGTTTATTTTGCAGTTTAATCTTAAAAGACAGTAGTGCTCTTGTGGTTTTTAGTTTAATGTGCAAGTACGCAGGTCCCATCAGAGAAATCCGTGCCTTCTGTATTACTGTTGAGCAACCACACACATTAGAAGAAGTAATATTACCTGCAGAGTGCATCCAAACACGCCTATCATGAGCATGACCACAGAGAGGTAGTCTGTGAACACATCCCACCATGGCTTGAGAACCCGGAATGCTGGCTGCTGTTCCGTGAACTGCCGGAATTCTGTCACTGGAATCATGCTCCTGTTAAGGCACAATGAGCAATAATGAAGCAATAATCACTGCACTTTATTAATCATCACTCTGTCAATATATTCTCCCAATTCTATTAGTGTTTATATATATTTATACCCGTATCTAGTGTATGTGTATTCTACATTGTGTGTATTGTGTACATTTGTTATGTAAATTGTTGTGTAAGTATGTGTACATTTGTTACGTAAATTGTTTTGTGTAAATATGTTGTTTATTGTAAAGTGGTTTATGTCTCGTCACTGTCATGACTGCTATGTTACTCGGAACTGCACACAAGAATTTCACCTACTGTTGCACTCGTGTACACAGTAGTGTGACAATAAAGTGATTTGATTTGATTTGATTGATTTGATTTGATAATGAATAAATGATCTATACATTAAGATAAGCTGTTTTTATTGCTTTAGACATTGCTTCTGTGACCAGATGAAATTGGGCACTATTAAGAATCCTCACTAAAGAGCTGATATAATAAATGCACGCTTCTGGATATTTAAAATATGCTCTGGAATGACAGCCTACCATCATTGCTGTGTGCAACAAAACTTAAGAGGTATTCTTTAAATATTAGTTGTTGGTATTCTCTTATTTCAGTTAAAAACAAGTTAAATATTTGCTGTTTTACCACATTTTTACAATAGCTAAACAGGCTTAACCCCCAAAGCATTTCTTTGCATGAGTGTGTTTGAATATTCAAATTTTGAATTCATCCTGCAACACTCATACCACTATGCTATCCAAGCATCATTATGTACCATCTGGTTATTAATTATGATTCACTATCTGTATCTATTGGTGAGTTATGTGTACCTTTCTGGCAGTGTTCCCCCTATATGCATTTTAAGGGAAAATTATGAGTGCTGCTGTTGGGATTTCACATGGTTAATTTAATATTCTTGACGTAACATAACGCTTGCCAGCCCCAGTCAGCTGTGCACAGCAAAAGAGACCCCACCACACACACACACACACACACACACACACACACACACACACACACACACACACACACACTTAACAGTGACATCACCGCATAACGTGTCAAACTCTCTTCAGTTCAAGTCCAGCTCATTTCATAAACGTAGGATGGCATGGGACCGCAATGTTTCAATGAACAATAAGTTAGCGCTTTCCATATGAATATTAATGAGCCTTCCCCTGTTTTGGAGTGCATTTTGCTTGCTTACACCCTGAAGGCATTTTTAATGATTGCATGTTTATCAAATTTTATCACAGTGTCCAAAACATCTCAAAGCAATTTTTATTGAACATTAAAACAGAATATCTGGAAATTTTGAATGCAAAAATCACACACACACACACACACACACACACACACACACACACACACACACACACACACACTTAAGTTTATATACTGTAAACTAAGTGCCAAACATTTATTTCAGCTCTCATGGACACCTAATTCCATCAATTCATAAAAAAATCTAAAAACAAATATGTGCGCTCTGGGTCTGTTTACCACGTGGGACACATGTTGTCCAAATATGGAATCTAACACTCTCTAGACAGCCTGTGAGGACAATCTGACACATCTATGATGTAAAGGATCGTGTTTCAGTGAATCAATCCCAGAGAAACCGTCGTCATAGTGACGCAATTAGCCACAATTGCTAGCTATGACACTCTCTGAGAAATATTTCAGGATCTACATACTGTATTACGTCAAGTGTGTTTTATCCACACCATCTGCTGTAAGTTGTGATATGCCATTTTCTACATCATATTTATATTTCATGAAGTTATAAACCAAAATGTGACGATGATTCTGTTTTCTCAGTTTATCGTACAGGTGAATTTTACACGCAAATACAAACTGTAGTTTGAACTCTTAGTAAAACAAATCTGCTAGTTATTTTCTACTAATAAAGACCTTTCAAAAGATATATGAATCTTTTATTCATATATTGTATTTTTTATTTATATGTGATCTTTTGATATTTTTACTGATTTTAAGTGTTCTCACGTACAAAAGGATTATTATTTTTATTTATTTATTTGGTGATAGGAGAAACAAGTGCACACAGAACATTTCAGTGAGACACAGAATATAAAACTGGATATTTAAAAAAATATATATATTTAACTGGATGCATGAAATTGAAGACATTATACGACAGAAAAATATTACTATTGTATAAAAGTATAATATTTAATGTAGTAGCAATAATACTCATAATAACAATAATATAATATTAAATGGTTATATTTTTTGTATTATTATCTGTAAGCAATATTACAAAACCTGAATACCAGTACTGAACATCAGCATGTTGTGATTCAGCCATGGCAGCCTCAGGTAATTAGATTGCTTTCATTTAATGTTTTCATTACTGTAAAGCTCTGTTGTGCATCTTTTTTGTTTTTTTACCCCCCAAAAATATTTATAAATTATATTTTCATTTGATCAAAGCTGTACAGAATGTATTTGATTAAACACCATTTGATCATAACATTAAATTAAAACATTTAACATGGAAACCAGAAAAATAAAAAGGCATACTTTGTATCTATAAGTCTCTATGCTGTTCTTTTTGTCAATGATTTTCTGTGTATTTTCATAAGCCATCAAGTTAGTATCAATACTGAGGTACCAGGGCTGGTATCGTACGGAAGCCAAAATTTTGGTATCGGAGCAACCCTACTGTGTATTTTTTTATTAGAACAAATCAAGCGAGTTTACAGAGTTTACAGTAAAATAACACATTAGACAGTTTTAAACTGTAAGTCAGAGGTTTAAAATAATTTTTTTAAAGATTATTGTAATAATTATAGGTTTTTATAAACCACAGAGATGACGGGATTTCACATGTTTTTGTTTATACAACCAAAGTATGTTTAGAGGTGCAACTGGTTTAATTTATATTACACCTGGCAACCTGATTATGGTTGTATTTATTTATGACATATGATCCGGTTCCGGTCCACTTGGAAGTAAAGTGTCCGTCAGTTGAGCAGCACACAAGTGTTAATTTTGAAGGGACCTTCGAAGCAGCTATTTATGAGTACTTAAGGACGACAGTAGTAAATATAATATACGTTGTGACAAAAATAGCCGAGACCATCTGTGTATTTAAAAGAATAGAAAAATGATTAATCTTTAATGATGTACAATGTTTAATGGAAAACTGAGATGACAAAATAATGTATGTTATAAGACTTGTTTTCTCTCAACTCAGACTAAAAAAATACTGATTAAATAATTCATTGATGTAATTAATTAATTGTTGTGTTTTCAAAAACATGATAAAGTAATGTGTGTGGGTCATTTTATTTGTTATTATAATTGTAAGACAAAAAGTAGTAGTATGTTTAAAATATGTGTCTTTAAGGGTACAAGACTTTTCTTTTTACTTTTAACAAAGTGGTGAAAATGTGTTTCTATAACAATTGATATTGACTGAAGCAAACTCATTCGATGTTCACTTTAAAATAATGAATAAATGGTTAAAGACAAAGTCACTCTAAAAATTATTAAAAAAAACTTTAACATAACTATGTTTAACAGTTTTATTCCAACAAACAACATTTTAAATGAAATAGTATGCATTATAAAATGTATCTTTAGCACAAAGATTCTTAAATTTATTTCTGTTCAAAGTCCTTTCACAAACTCATCGAAACAATAACAGAGAAAGAAAGACAAAGTTTAACATTATCTTAGCAAACAGGATGCGTTACTAAAACACAATATTTTTCACAATATATTTCATATATTTTAGCTGTAGCTTTAACATAAAGAATCGTACATTTGTCCGTTCAAAGTCCTTTCACAAGCTCATCCAAACGATAATGAAGAAACTGGACAAGAGCCCACTGGTGGGTGGATATTAAACACGCTGTTAAGATTATTTAACAACATCTTTTCTCTTAGGAAGCTTGTGGGTTTTTTTTTAAAAGTAATTATTTAAACAGATCTGCGTCACCTGGTTGCTGTTAGATGCGGGAACAGGGTGATTTCTGTATTCCCAGCTTAAAAACTAACTCCTCTATTAGAAAATGTTTTTAAACTGTTAAGGCTTTGGAGTGGATAAGGGGGGAGGTTATAAATCAATTTTAAGGTGCTGATCCGGTATTCTCATGGGGAGTTTGTGTCTGTATCCCCATGGGAAAATGTTTAGAACAAATGCTGTGCTGGGTTTGTTAACAAGACTTCGAAGTGTCATTTTAAATATTTGATCTCTGAATATTTCACAACAAAAATGGTGGTGGTGTATTGACAGTCTTTTTAAATTGTTCAAGCATAGATTAAATTGTTGCTTTATTCAGTTTTATAGAAGTTTTTTTTTTAACTAAATATACATCCAACAATTAGTTTACTCAATGAATGTGTTGTAATATTAATATTGTAAATTTAATGGGTGTGTTTCTTCACATGCATTCATCTACTAAAATAAATAAAAACAATCATATAATAGTGTAATAAAAAAAACAGCTACAAACGATATAACTATTTCTGCTTCTTTTCGTTGTAAAATGTATGCTGAACGGGTTGTTGTTTTCACTTTCAAACCATATGTTCTTTTATTTCTGTAAGTGGTTAAACAGTTTATTAGGTGATGTCTACTTCCTAAAAATGTTTTGCGTTGTTTATACGTGTTTAAGCGGTAGTCGGTATATTTTAATATTTTAAGTCATTAGTAAAAACTAATTACATTTACATGTGTTCTTCAGATTAACTCTGCCCTATTTAAAACAGAATGTCGAGTGTTTTTGTGATCATCTGTCACAGCAGCCCCATTCAAGATTGTGTACGAGACAACAGCGGGTGTTTAACACGTAGCATTACTCTTTAAAATGGCTTTTATTTTCAAAAGTATGTGTTGCTTGTACGATGATTTTTTAATATTTGAGCTTTACAGGTAAAAAAAACTTTCAAAACATTTTGTAACTTGATGACTTAAACATTTTGTCTGTACACACTTCAGGACAAATTGACGAACATGCAAACTTTGAACGCATTGATCAACTGTGTAAGTTTACGTAGAGCAAATTTTTTCATGTATTTATATATTAGAAGTGTTTAGATATTATGTGACTATATTCTTTTATTTTCAGTGACTACTCCGTTAATTAATAAAACAACGGGTCAGAGCAACGCTGTCAACAGACGTGCACAGCAAGGTATGTATACATTATTTGAGGTCTATCTCGATCATACAATATTAATAAAACAAAACAAAAATGTATTTTTATGTGTTTGTAGATATTTCAAATGTTGACTTGTCATGGCTTGTTTCACAACGGGGTTCATCACGAATGAAACAAACACATTGTCCACACCAACACCTAGTTCACGGAGATGCAACAAGTATATTCCGAGGAATTCACGAAGTGCCAGATTACATGCTGTATCCCCTGTAGCTGGAAACAGTACGAGAAGCTATTTTGGCGGAAAAAATGTGAGTTTATCAGGATTATGGAGAAAAGACCAAACGCCGTCACCACAACTATATTCAGTGTTACACGAGTCAGTTGGTGAGTATGATTTCACGCTAACATTGTTAAAAATAAAAAATGGTAATTCCTCGCTAATACACATATTCTATTCTCATTCTTTATATAGATCTGTACACTACTAGTTTGCTGTGTGATGAGCACCCCACATCGATCTTCGACGAGTTGTTCCTGAGAGGCTGGGACGCCGGTAGCTTCAGCGAGGAGATTGTCCCGGACAACAGTGATAATGCGGTCTCATCACCCGCTGTGCCTGTGGTTTCAGACGAGGAGCTATTGCTAAATGATGAGGGGGGTGTGATTTAGGAGATTAATACAGTCTTGGATTGTACGGACAGCGATAAGACAAACACGTGTGCTGGATCTGACTGGGGTGGTCCACTTCACAACCGTAGCACAACTCTTAATTTTATGTCGATGAGATAATCCAGAATGACCACTATGACTGCTTTTATAAAATTGAAAATTATTTGCACCAATAATTCCATCCGTGTCGTCATCTCCCTTAAGAGTTGCTGCATTCGGAAGCAGGCATCCTGATCCGTGAGATGAAATGAACATTAGATTGTTGTAGCGCCAAGCTCCATGCAAAACTTATCGAGCCAATGGCCGATGTCAGGACTCCCTACAGGGGTATCACCCCTTGCTGAAGTAGTCGTGTCATCGGGTGATGCAACAGGCCCAGGAAGGTCTGTAGTAAAGTCTTGAGACATGTTGGTTTGAATGCGGTCGGTCACCACCAGCTTTTAAGGTCTATAGAAGGTGGCCGGTGTTACACGGTCACTCCTGCGAACTCTCCCACACTTTTCGGGGTCAAACAGCCTGACCTTAATTATATTGTATTGGTCATTTGCATCACTCCATTTAAACAGTTTGTCTATCTTTGAAAAAACATAATTCAGGATAGGAACATCTTTCCACTGAAACAAAAACTTCATGTGGAAACATTCATTGTGCTCTGTCTCTGGGGAAGGACACGCTTTGTCACTGAGACCCAGTTTGTCCTCGCTGGTAAGCATGTAGACATGGTCATCCACCCTCTTGATAGTGTGGTTACCAAACATGAGGTCTCTTAGAAATGGTGATGTTGAACCAACACCCTCTGCAACGAATAATGGGTCATTTACAGAATCATTCAGGTCCCTCCAAACACTATTGTAAAATACATTCCAGTCCTTTTCCGTGAAATACAAACAACTGTCTTCATCCGTTGTAGCGCCCATACTGAATAAATTAACAGAACGAGATGTTCTGTCAAAGTTGTACACACACAAATGTGCGATGTCTAGATGAAATTCGTATTTCAGATTTTCTAACGGTTCATGGAGAGACTTGGTTATGCATGGACCATATCCTCTTCTTGGAGCCCAACATAACTTTGCAATCGTTTCTACATAATTTACCAACGTTTTTTTAGGACTTCTGGGGGATGCCATTGTGCGAGTGGAAATCACAAAATACTTGCTGAATACCTTCAATGAACAGACCTAAACACTTTTAAATACACAGATGTCTCGGCTACAGCACGGGGATATCAGAACACCTGACCAAACACGTCATACCACATCCTGTACAACTGCCGGAGGGAGGGGACGGGGGGGGATGGGGGGGAGAGGAAAGCAAAGGTCAAATGTACACCTGTTAGGTCATAAATCATAGGCCATAAATCATTTTTGTCTTAACTTATATTATATTTACTACTGACAATCCTCCAACATGATGGCCCTTATTTTTCTTCCTTCGAAGTGCCCTTTGGATGCTGATTTGTTCCGTTTGGAACAAACATTTTTCACCATGTCAAAACACAGGGACAGTTCAACCTAAAATTTTTATTCTGTCAAAAAATCTAAAGAATTACAAATACCTATAGAAAAGTGTACCACGCAAGTAGGTTATTCATAACAAACGGTCAGCAAATTAAGCACACAGACCTGACATTTTCTAACTGTAAATACCCAAGATGTACTTGCTGAAAATATGAACAGTTCAACTGTACTTGCATCATAGTAAACAAAATCAGTCTTTCTCAGGTTGAATCGTACTTCTTAAGCACTAACCTTTTTCTTAAACAGTAACCTTTTATAAACATTTCTCCAAAAGAAAAAAGGTCAAGTAAAAAGACAGTAGTCAAACAAAAAGCTTGCATATTTACATGCAAAAGAACCATCTGCATGTGTAGAGGCTGGAAAGAACCATGTGCTACTGTACAAAGCAATATTTAGAAATTTGTGAACAGCTGCAGCAGTTCAAGTATTTGGAACTCTGGATTTCTGGCTGATTTTGTTACATGATAATTTAGTACTCATAATGACTTGCTACTGGTGTACAGTGCATACAAAAATATTGTACACTCACTGGACCTACAAGACATATGTATTGATCATTATGAATAAATGTTGAAAGGTTGAAATTCTTTACTTTTGTTATAGCTAAATGCTGCGATATATCCAGTAAAACTGGGATGATGTTGGCGGAGTTCATCAAATGAGCTCTGATAAACAGAAATAAGCACTATAAAAAGGGATGGGAGTAGTTTGCACGTTGCTGCCAGCAAACCAGCTATATAATCTAATTGCTCTAAGTACTAAACTCAGCTCAATAGAAATCTGTACCATCTCCTTGAGCAGCTCTTCCTGCCAGGAAATTGGGTGATTCTCAAACAGAGCTGTGGAAAAAAAAAAAAAACAGGGATCTAAATCAAAGCAGGATGAAGGAGAGGGGTCTGGCTGCATCATGCAAGACTACAAGACACGCCCCCTTCAAATAACCAGCGAAATCCTGAGGTCTCTTGGAACAGTTGGATGCCACATTCATTCAGTGTATTTGTTGTGTTTATATGGATTCCCACAGCAACCCTACACCTATCCATAACTCTAAACCTAACCACAACGATTTTAAAAATGAAAAGTTGGTAAAATCATTAAATATAGAGCAAACCTAGTTCCATCCACTTTTTGCACTGTTTGTTATCGACAAAGTAAAAATGCATTAAAAAAATGTTGCCGTAATTTGCCGTCTTCTGCCTGCTTCCATTCAAACGGCCTTTTATCAATACAAATGGTGTGCGTGATAACGTCATGCGTAAAAATACACTGTCACATAATTTTGTTTTATTGCAAAAGAAATTGCCCTTAAACCGTTTCCTTACAAAAAATTGTATATATCACTAATTGTGTACCTTTTGCCTCACAGATGTCACCTTTCTTTTTTCCACAAAGTTTTAGTAAAATGGGTAGAGTATTGAGACAATTCATTGAAATTAGCCAGCTTACTGTCATTTTAATTTCACTAATAAATGCAATCAGAAGACAAGAATTGCAATCAAAAGGGAGCAGTGGCACTTCTGATAGGACTGTAATATTGGTCCTGATATTGCACCTATCGCAGGTTGCCACCGGTTCCGACCCGAAAGCGGATTGTCAGGGCCCTGTTCAAGCTGGCAACCTGCACCAAGTAGTGGGGGAAACCTTCAGTCTTAGTACAAGGACAATCCACTGATGTGTATATGCTGTGTACACAGCTATTAAAGAAAATATCAGGGGTTTACATAGAGTTGAAGTCAGAAGTTTGCATACACTTATGTTGAAGTCATTAAAACTCATTGTTTAACCACTCCACATATTCTATATTAGCAAACTATAGTTTTAGCAATTACTTTAGGACATCTACTTTATGCATGACTAGGGCTGGACGATATGGCCAAAATTTATATCACGATATATTTCTTAATTTCGGTCAATACAATATAATTCCGATATCGATATGAACAATATGAAAGCCTCAGAAAAACTGCCAAGAATGCCCACAACAGATGTCTGTACCTACAATCTTTTGAAAAATGTATTTGCCAAGTCTATGAAACCTCCTCCTATAAAACTATATAATATTTAAAAATAAAAACTGTACAAATAAATTAATGTTCACTTTTTATTTGCACTTAGCCTTCATACAAACAAGAAATGTAAAATAAACATAAAACTCTCACCTTAGTCAATATTAATATTTTCAACTCGAACATAGGCTGATTATCGTTATAGATTAAAACAAAGGTTTTTCAGCTAGAATAAAGAATATTTAAGTGCTCAGAGTTGCTGCAGAAAACAGAAAAAAAGAGTGAGCAACAACAAAAATTGCTGGGGCATTAAAAACCACCCTGTGTATTGTAAAATGTATAATGATATACACTTAAGATAACTAAGTAGTAAAACAATACAAAGAGGCCAAAATTGTGTTTTAAGTTCAGATACATTTTGAGTCCCCCCTCCCTTGCATCACAGTGGTTTGGTCCACTGCCTGCTTTCCCCATTTATGTCACCAACACACACAAGTCCGGTGGAGTTTGAATTGCTTCGTTAATTGTGTAACTCCAGCAAGTAGGCTGGCAGAGGCAAGGCAATTTTATTCACTTTAAGCATCGGATGAAGTGATTATTTTCTCTTAAATACAGATGATGCTGAGTCATTAATAAATTAGTCATGACAAAAAATTATGATAACCAATGTATATTTTCATGAGTCGGCAACTTACCGATTTATAACATTACCTAGCTTGTTTGTGAACTGATATTATACTAATATTGATCTACCATTGTTTTGGGTTTTGCTCAATATGATGTTACATGGCATATCAGTGGGATGGCTGCAGTTGAAACCTAAAATATTATGGACGACGCAAGATCATTTTATAACTATAATATGACCGTATGGAGAAATAAGTATCCTGTGTACACACATCCTATAGACGTACAATTTTAGCTCTATTATTAATGTCCTTTTCAAAAATGGCCATATCATGCACGTAGCCAATTGTGTTCTGCTATTTCTGCTCTGCTTGAATACAATGAACTGACGGCTGTGCCCTGAACGTTAGTCAGTGACAAGTAGGGCTGGGTATCGAGTTCGATACATTTTAGGCAACGACCGAATTGCCTCTAAACAATCGAGTATCGAAAAATGTCTTGTCGTTCTGTACCAAATTTTGATATCTATGGGGTTAATCTCGTCAACATCAGCGATAAGCATGTAGCATGCTAGATGTGGCCAAATCTAAAAGTGCCAGTGATTGGCTGTCTTTAAGGGACGATGTCTTTTAGTTTACGCCGGTTACGCCTAGAGACGTGGGTCACACGTGAGGCTGTAGTGTGTATGCGTCTCAACCCCCATAGATGTAAAAGATGTGGAAAAGATCAAAAGTGTGGCTACATTTCACCAGGCTCAATGCCAACAGCGCGCAATGCAATATTTGCAACAAGATAATTGCTGCCAAGACCGGCAACACGACAAATCTGATGAAGCACTTGACAGTGCACGGAATAAATTTAAGAGAAGAGAGTTGCTCCGTCTTCGACTTAAGATCTATGTGTGTGTGCAGGAAATAACTTGCGTGTGTGTTCAGATCTGCATGTGCGTGTGGGATCTGTCATGACTCGCGGTTTTGTTATTTCTGCTCGCGACTTGTTAATTTGTGTGCACACATATTTGGAACTGGAGTTTGAGATTTGCAAGTTCTGCAGGTTTACATTTTAAGTGCAAGCTTTGTCATGGTGCTCACACTGTTGAAATTCAATTGCGCGCTGTGTTTATGTGCTTGCGCTGGTTTGTCCAACTTTTAACGCCATAAGAAAGTTGCTCCGTCTTCAACTGCAAGAAGACCGAGCAGGTGCAGTCATCCTCTCAGTGTCCTGCCACAGTTTCCTTCAAAACTACTGATGAATGCAGCGGAGCTATGACTGGGACACCGACAGGTAAGGTTAACGTTTAGCAAAGAAACCAACAAACAAAATTGGCTATCTTGTAGTGGTACGTGCTTGTGTATGTTAAATTAACGTTTCTGTGCGCTGTGACATAGTCCTATAAACTGGGACCTACATAACATTAGATATTGTTTGGATGTATGGCTATAGCTAGCTAAATCGATGCTAAAAATGCTTTAAGGTTGACAGTAACTGATCAAGTTTAACGTACATTAAACTAGATATCATGTTAAACCGTACTTATCTTTAGGGTTGGCTGAATTATCAGTTTAGCTCTCTTGTTTTTTTTTCCTCTTCACATTAATGTTATAGCCTCTGCCCCTGGCGACCCTGGCATGAGGAGACCAGAAGGCTCAGTAGATGAGTCTTTGAGTCAGTAAAAAAAGTAAACAAACTGAAAAAATAAAGCCAACGTTTTTTTGAGGTAAAGTGTAATGTTTGCAATCTTGTTAAAATGGATTTCATAAAATCGGTATCGAAGTCAATTTATCGAAATTTTGAACGATACCCAGCCCTAGTGATAAGTGCTGAAATCGAAATAACGTAAATGTGTTTGAAAATAATATCACATTATTCAAAAAAATTATAGTGATACATATTGATATATATTGAATTATTGTCTAGCCTTGCATGACATGAGTAATTTTTCCAACAATTGTTTACAGAAAGATTGTTTCACTTTTAATTTACTACATCACAATTCCAGTGGGTCAGAAGTTTACATTAAATTAACTGTGCCTTTTAGCAGCACAGAAAATTCCAGAAAATGATGTCAAGACTTTAGACAATTAGCCAATTGAAAAGCATGTGTGAGCAAGGAGGCCTACAAACCTGACTCAGTTACACAGTTCTGTCTGGAGGAATGGGTTAAACAATTTAGTCAATGCTACCAAATACTAACAAATTGCATGTAAACTTCTGACCCACTGGGAATGTGATGAAAGAAATAAAAGCTGAAATAAATAATTCTCTCTACTATTATTCTGACATTTCACATTCTTAAAATAAAAGTAGTGATCCTAACTGACCTAAGACAGGCAATGTTTTGTATGATTAAATGTCAGGAATTATGAAAATCTGAGTTTAAATGTATTTGGCTAAGGTGTATGTAAACTTATGCTTTCAACTGTATGATACATTCTTGATTATCTAATCTAAAGCATTGCCATTATGTCCCGCATATTTGTCCAGCAACTTTTAATGACCAACTGAACTTGATTGTCATCTAAAATGTATTTTAGTGCCATAAATCAATGTACATTTACTGAAGAATCTCAGCAAATGTGATGTGAGGTAAAGTTAGATTTAAAATAAATTAAAGTTTTAAAATGTTCAAAAGCTAGTTTTATGAACGTGAACTCAGCATTATACAAATTGTTCTGATATAGTTTATAGTCTTGAAAAAAGGGTAGAACATTCTGAGAATGTCATTTAGCCAACTTTTGCGTCTACAGGGTAAGGCTAATTTAAAGCTAGGCTTTTTTTTTTTATAATTTTTTTTTTTTAAAAGAACAAAATGTTATTAATGAGAGAGTGCAACAAAAATCCATCTTCCAAACCTGTCTTTACCTAAATACACTTTGATAAACCTAAAGCTGTCGGAACAGATTTAGCTGGAAATTGTATACATATGTCAATAGCCTGGGCATGTTGACGTCATATCCATACACAGAGAAAATAAGATCCGCTTCTGTAGCATGTGTGTGAGAGTGCTAAAGCTGAATGTTTGCTGTCGCAATGAACGAGAAAAATTTATCATGGATCTTTCAAATGGGCAAACCACCTGGGAATCACTTTGTAAAAGCAAAGAAACCTGGAACAGAGCAGAGTCTACAAGCAAAAAAGGAAACCGACAGAGTCTGTAATGAAACCTGTATCAACATCGGCTTGACTTTTCAGAGGTGGCAACAACTGAAAGGATTTAAAAGCGACTCAGAGATGGCTTTTTTCTTACTCAACAGATAAGATATTTTCTTGAAATGGTTATGTGTAGTTGTGTAATCACACACACAGACTGTAGTCCAATACAATAATTATACTGTAATCGGTGCAGAACTTTTTACTTGCTAGCACATGTTTGTATTTTTCTTTATAATGGCATTAATTTATATAAATCCTTTAGTCCTAGGCTTGCCAAGGACATGCGAGTCTTGAAATTATGTTTACCACAGGTTGGTAACAAAGACCATCTATAAACGAGTTACTACCATAGTCTATTTGTCCAGAATATCCTGTAGTTTACAAAGTTTGACCTTATAGGACTAGCAATCGTTATGTCTAATGTTAATGAGCATTGCCTAACTTTTGTGATGTCATTTATTTCAAAGCATCAATGTTTCCAACATGGCACATATCTGCTCAGATGACATGTTTTCAGATATCCGTCTTTTCCTTTCTTTTGTTATTTATTTGCCCATTCGCTCTGATAATATGTCCTGTATTCATGTGTATACCGGTGCCTCCGACCACATTGAGCCGAACCACAACCAAAACAACGTCCTTCCACAAGACGCATGCAGTTTTATTTTTTAAACGCTAGAGGACCAAAAGTTACATAGTGTAGCTTTAAGTTTGAGTATATAGGCCTAACAATTTTATTTTTTAGTTTAGTAATTTTTTTTTTTTAATTTAATGTTTTTTTCATTTGGTAATTTATTTAATGTAATACAGGGAATTTTGCCAGCATTTTTTTTTCAAAAGTAAGCTAAACAACAATTTTATAAAATTGGGCTATGTTAGTGTTCCAAAAGGCACACTAATGTTTTTTCTCCTAGCATTGTGTATTTATTTTTAATTTAAAACATCTTTGTGTATAGAAATTATATATTTTTTGTATTGTTGGCTAATTCCATGACTGCCGTCTATTATTTTGAATGGTGTGAAAAAGCAACGTTAATAAATAAACAGATGGCTACCACGATTAAATTAATCGCAAAGATTGGCCATTAATTTGTTTTCCATGCACTTGTCGATGACAGGTGCATAATACGAGATATTTGTGTTGGCACTCCTGGAAGTGTCATGACACAGATGTGTTTTGCAACATCGGATCTGTGCAGGTATGCCGTTAAGACCAATCCATAACAGTGCGAGTAATGCTTCACGTAAAATAAATTGGCTTTCAACCACGTCATCATGATTAACACAGGCTAACGATTGGGGTCAATTCTGTCAAGTGACACTATATTTTTGTGTGAATGCCAATTTTCTCAACAAAAAGTTTCCAAACCAGTTTTTTGCGACAAGTACCGACATAGAGTTTATGCACTAGAGTTAAATGGAAAAATATTATATTGACACTCGTGAAATTTTAGCGATATTTTGCATTTCCATCAGCTACATCAGTAAACTTTTTGTTGCGCTACACCTTTAGTCGTGCAAAAAAACCCTTGGATGGAAACGTAGTTATTGCGAAGATATGTGATGAAAATTAAGAGAAAAAGCTAGCAGCGTGCTAAGCTAATAGGCTAATCAGAAACAGAAGAGATAAATGTTTATTTTAACATTTATATCTTTTTTTATTATTGAACATGCAGAAATTGTACAAACACTTTCATGTTTAGACACATTCACATAAAATTTAAGTTTACCATTTATCTTCGGTTTAACATGATATGAGACATATATTAAAAAGTTTACTTTGTCATATTTAAAGAGTTAAGAGAAAATAAATCATATAGCGATTGCATAGGATTAAAAAAAAATTCTTGAAGCCAATAAAATCTCTTGATGATCCAAGGGGGGCGTTACGTGTAATGGGCGTATCGTGAATTGGTGTCCTTGTAGTCTTGCGAGACAGACAGATACATTTGGCATGAAGAGCTCCGCATTTAGTACTGAGCTATTTCAAACATGCGCACGGAATGGAGCACATTTCCACTTCTAATTACGGAAAACAGGCAGACAACAATATTTCACTCTCACAAAAGTAGCCAAACAACAATAAAAGACACAAATGCATTCCCTCGTGCAATTTTAATTTGATCATTTTTAAATGAAGGCCTGCGTCTCAGCACTGTAGGATTCCATCTCAACACTTCTAGTTAACAGGACAAGCATTTTTTTTAATCACATGAAAAAAAAACTTCCAATGAACTTTTCTTTCACTGATGAGCATATTGACTTTTTTTTTCTTGTCATAATTTTTCATTCGTCGCTTAGGAGTGTCTGATATGAGTGTTTGATATAGTAAATCTGTTTTAGTAAATGCAACAAATTCGCTCCACGTTTTGGGAACAACTGTCCCACGTTGCCCTCTCTGAGGTGGTCCGAAAAGTTAAACGTTGCCCGAGTGCGTATTTCAACAACTATCCCGTTATTACGTCATTTAGATAAAATAATTCAACAGACACATTCGCAACGTTAGATTGCAAAATAGAGATAAGCTTAGGCAAAAAGACCCAGGTTTGACTCACCCTTAAATTGATCTGGTAGCGTTCTCAGTCTACAGCTGAATATCATAGAGGGTGCTAACATGTCCTTGCGACTGCGGTACTCACTCAGTTCAGTACTCCAGCTGCAATAGGCTTAACTGCCTGGGCGGGGTCTTCAATACATGAGTAAAATGAGAGGCATAAGCAGATCCGCCTTTCTCACTTTCCGTTCGGATTTTGCGCTTATTTTTATGTGGCGCTACATCTGTCCATGACCCAAAAGCACCTCATTGTTATAGAGTAGGAAGCCAGAGGCATCTCCTCCAAAGCCTAATCTTAACTTAACTATATTAAACAATTTACTTTGTGTCACTCTAAGAACTCACCCAAAAATAAAAATTATCTCATCATTTACTTACCCTCATGTCCAAGATGTGTATGACTTCTATAGAACAAAAACAAAGATTTTAAGAAGAATATCTCAGCTCTGTCGATCCTCACAATGCAAGCGAGTAATCCAAGTTTGAAGATCCAGAAGCACATAAAGGCAGCATAAAAGTAATCTGATAATTCTGTATCTTCAGAAGCTATCAGATCCATATTTAAGTCCTTTTGTACCATCAGTCTCAGCTCTCAGTTTCACATTCTTCTTTTGTTTTTGGTGATTTGAATTATTCATCCATATCGCCCCCTACTGGGCAGGGAGGAGAATGTATAGTAAAAAGGTGCTTTTTGGAGCTTTCAAATTTTGGTACCTTTCACATTTGCATTTTGAGGACCTACAGAGCTGAGATATTGTTCTAAAAACCTTTGTTTGTGTTCAAAAGAAGAAGGAAAGTCATACACATCTGGGATGGCATGAAGGTGAGTAAATTATGAAAGATTTTAAATTTTTGGGTGAACTATTCCTTTAAAGCAGGTTAGATGTAGAATCAGTTTCAGTTTCAATAAGCAGCAGTTCCTTTATTGTTTTTTTTTTTTTTGTGTGTGTGTGTTTTGTTTTGTTTTTTATGATATTAGACAGTTTGACAGTAATTTGTGCTAAACTTAAAGAGAACCAGCAATTTTCTGTGTTTGTGAGTGTGGTGTTTTATTCAGTAAGGATGTCATTCATAAAGGTCTGGTTATATTCAGATAAGACATTTCCATATAAAAAGAGCTCTCATATGTTCTGCGGGCAAAATATTTGCTTTTGGACCATGTCCAGTTTAGGTAATTTCAGGCTGTAAGGCTTTCAGATAATTAGCTAGAAAGCCAAGGCCTGTGGTACTAATTTGGTCAACAGATGCGGCTGCATAGTCTAGCCAGCTCTTGTTTAGTTTCAGTGGTAGACTGGGATCTGGAATCAATTGTACTTTTTGAACCTCTAGGTCCCTTGGTTAAAAAAAAAAAAAACAGCATATGGGTAACCAGTAAGGCACATAAGGTAGACCCTCAATCCTTAACCATTTCATTCCAACTTTGGAATCAACTTTTTCATTGGCTCTAGATTAGCTGTTTCTTTTTTCACTGATTTCAGACAAGAACACTGCCAATCACTTTGGGAACAATGGATTGTATTGATCCCGTGGATGACAGTGAATGTAAAGTCATTCTTTACATTATCATCCAAAAGGAAATATAATTTAAAAGAATACACATGGACTTTCAGTACCTTTACCTTCTCAAATACGTCTTTTTTTCTGCACATCCTATCTCTTGACCAGAACACCCTGCAGCTGCACCTCGAATGAATGTCTTTTGTTATTGGTGATTGTTCTCTCTTTGAACAAATGGGTGGGGCCATGCTTACCCATTGTGTCCGAATGCTCTTAAAATCCAATATGAGTCATGACATTTGTATGTATGTAGGATGGAGACAATTTGACCAGAACTGATTTAGTACTGGTGCTTGATTAACTGATCTAAATCTGCTCGAATTTACCAACATCTGAAAAATCAAACAATTTAGCTGATGTTCATAACATACATATAGTACATTAGAACACTGCTTGTAAACCCTTGGAAAGAGAGGTATCCATAGATAGATGGCTAGCCAATGCTGGTGATATTTGCAAAAACACTGATCCACAGCATTAAAACCACCTGCCTAATATTGTGTAGGTCTAACACATATGTTAGAATTCTTTTTATTCTTTATTCTTTAACACTGATCAGTCGCATCTTCTCCTAAAGCACTTATGTGATTTGGGTGTTAGTAGCTGCATGGTTTCTTGGATTAAGGAATTGCTCAGGGAGCTGCCTCTGCAAGTCAGTATCAATAACATTATATTTGATTGCCTGGTCTTAAATTCTGAGGGATGTGTATTATCTCTGTTTTTTTTCTGTTTATATCAATGAACTGCAGTGTAATGATGGTAATCTTTCCCTTATAAAGCATGCTGATGATATGTCTCTGGATTCATGTCAGAAGAAAATGAACAGCCCCTCTTATTTTAAGTATATTGGCAGTCTTGTCCTTTGGTTTGATAATATATATATATATTTTTTTTTTTTTTTTTTTTTACATCTAAATATCAAAAAGACAAATTAACCATATATACAGAGAGAGATGCATGTTAAATCCTGAACACACAAACTAAAACTGGCAGTTATAACAGAATGCACTGGGTGACGCTGTTAAGTTGATCAAATCTTTTGAGCAAACGGTTCTGTCAGTACGTTCAGATGGACACCAAAAAAGCGGCTTATTGTGAGAATGTGGGTTACTGTGAGAAAGCTGGGTTCCTGTTTAAATGTAGGCCTACTGGATAAGGGTTTTACACTTTATTCTCATATATGTGCAGCTCTTTAGAAAGCAGTGTCCCCGTTGCAACTTAATCCCCACGACGCTTCTGTAAACAACAAACATGGCATCCGAGAAAGAGTAGCTGAGGTAAGGGACATTCCATCATTTATGTATGTATATATGATGTCAGCATCAAGACAAATTTCTGCTCTGTGACAAACAGATTGGATAACAAAGTTTAATCTAAACTAAACTAGGGCCCCCTTGTACCGCAAAAACAGCACCAACCCGCATCTCAGAATAGCATTCTGAGATTATATTCTTTTTACCACATTGTACAGAGTGGTTATCTGAGTTACCGTAGAGTTTGTCAGTTCGAACCAGACTAGACATTTTCCGTTGACCTCTCTCATCAACAAGGCTGTGGAGCGGGACGTGGTCATGTGTCTGTCATTGGGGAGAGAGGAAGCGGTAAGGGCCACCACCTGGTGAACACCAGTGTCTCATTACAATGACAATTGTCGGTGCCAGACGGGCTGGTTTGAGTATTTCTGTAACTGCTGATCTCCTGGGATTTTCATGCACAACAGTCTCTAGAATTTACTCTGAATGGTGCCAAAAACAAAAACATCCAGTGAAGGGCAGTTCTGCATATGGAAATGCCTTGTTGATGAGAAAGGTCAACAGAGAATGACCAGACTGGTTCGAACTGACAAAGTCTATGGTAACTCAGATAACCACTCTGTACAATTGTGTTGAGAAGGATAGCATCTCAGAATGCTATTGCGGGCTGTCGCTCTTTTGGCAGTACAAGGGGGACCTACACAATATGAGGCAGGTGGTTTTAATGTTGTGGCTGATCGTTGTATGTTATGAAGGGACATGCTCGTTCTACAAATTTTGTTTGGAGACCATGGTGGTTTGCTCACTTTTAGTGCAGTGAATTTTTCTCAGGGTAGGTACATTTTTGAAAATAATTTTCTGTGTACATACCTTATACTTGACAACAATTCTATCGAACACTTCCACTATAGTTCCCCAGGAAAAAAGATACAATTCATTGATGTATATAGCGATTGCAAACTTGGAGATTTAGAGGTAATGGCATACCACCCAGGGCAAACATATTGTTCACTGACAATTGTTTTCAACTCACCTGTTCTAGCAGCATGGAAAGCAATGAAACCTCTAATATATCTAATGAAACATATATTCATATGTTTCAAATTTTCATGGTGTGTGAATACTGGAAATCATACTTATTCAGTAAAAAATATTGCTCTTTGATTACAGTTACCTTTTCTGCTTACTAGATTCTGTGTCTATAATGTAGCCTGTAAGTTAGCTTTCTATCATTGAGATTATTGGGCTGCTGTGAGAGAATAATGCAATGTTATCAATGGGGCTGGTCGATAAACAATCTTGATGTTTATCTGAAAAAAGAGAGAGTAATTTTAAATACATAGCCTATATTCTACATCTAGAACAAGGGTGCTCATAACATCGATCGCGATAGCAAAACAACCACTGGTTGGTTGATCTAGATAAAATATAAAATATTGACTTTTTATTTCCTGACGTCTGTAGCTGCGTGCTGTTTGATTGACAGGCGCTAATGTTTGAGTGCTAATGCGGGTACGTGCCTAAACGATCAAATACACTTTAGAATTCCACCAATGCCCGTCTTGATGAGGCATTAATGGAAAGACTAATGGAAAGACTACACACCACAGCAACTCACAGATCGGGCAACCAGCTGGACCTCGTTTTTACACGTAACTGTATTACCTCAAATATTCTTTTTACACCTTTACATGTCTCTGATCATTACTTTGTTCAATTCAACATGATTCCCCCATCCATAGTAAAACCAACTCCACCTTTGGTTTCCTTTCGCCGTAACCTCCGTTCCCTCTCACCCTCTCGCCTATCCACTGATGTCTCTGCATCTCTTCCCACAATACATGTATTTTCCACACTCAATGTAAACACTGCCACAGACACTTAGCTCTACTTTAACAACCTGTCTAGACATTATCTGTCCTCTCGCTACTAAACCAGCACGTACTACACCACCCAGCCCCTGGCTGTCTGACTTCATTCGTGAACATCGGACTGATCTCAGGGCAGCTGAGAGGAGATGGCGGAAATCTAAAGATCCAGCCGATCTAGGTAAATATCAGCTTCTGCTTGCAACTTATTCAGATAACGTTAAAGATGCAAAAACTTCATATTACCAGACCAAGATCAACAGCACCACAGACACTCGTAGCTTGTTTAGAACATTTAACACACTTTTCTGCCCTCCCCCTCCAACACCTGACACATCACTTACAGCAGATATCTGCTATTTTTTACTAATAAGGTTACAGCCATCAGCAATACATTCACAGCAACACACCCGGTCAAACACCCAACTCCTGTATGCAACTCTTCTCTCTCTGTGTTCTCTCCTTTAACTGACACTGAGGTCTCAAAACTCCCTATCTCCAAACACCCCACCACCTGTTTTCTTGACCCCATTCCATCACACCTTCTCCAGGCCACCTCTCCGTCCATCCTACCTGCACTTACACACATAATTAATGCATCTCTTCTTGAAGGCACTTTTCCCACTACATTTAAGCAGGCTAGAGTAACTCCGCTGCTGAAAAAACCTGCATTTAACCTCACACAGATAGAACACTACAGACCAGTCTCTCTCATCCCATTCATGGCAAAAACACTTGAAAGGGCAGTTTTCAATCAGATCTCTGCCTATCTCTCACAGAACAAGCTGCTGGATGACAATCAGTCAGGCTTCAAAAGTGGACACTCCACTGAGACTGCCCTGCTGTCTGTCACGGAGTCGCTGAGACAGGCGAAAGCTGAATCCAGATCATCCATTCTGATTCTGCTGGACCTTTCTGCAGCCTTTGACACAGTCAACCATCAGATCCTACTTTCCACCCTCTCTAAACTGGGCATCACCGGAACTGTGCTTGGCTGGTTCAACTCCTATCTCTCAGGTAGGTCTTTCAAGGTAGCCTGGAGAGGTGAGGTATCCAAGCCACATCAGTTACTTACTGGGGTCTCCATATACACAATGTCATTAGGACCCATCATACAGTCACATGGTTTCTCTTACCACTGCTACGCTGATGACACTCAACTTTACTTGTCTTTCCAGTCCAACGACACCACAGTGACCGCTCGAATCACTGCCTGTCTGGCTGACATCTCATCCTGGATGAAGGAACACCACCTGCAACTCAACCCAGCCAAGACTGAACTCCTTGTCTTTCCAGCCAAATGTGGCACGGTGGAGGGCGGGACCGGGGCGTGATTGCGCACGCCCGGTCCCATATTAGGCTGATTAAGCCATCAAGAGGGATAAAGGCCACTCGCAGACGGCGATCGAGAGAGAGAGCTCAATTACGGACATGTCCGTTATCTTATGTGTTTGTCTTTTGAGTTTTCCATTAAACCTTTAAGTTATACGTCAAGCCGGTTTCTCGCCTCTTCCTTGCCCATGAATTTGATCTGTGTTACACCAACCCTGATGTTGAACACAACCTCACTGTGCAGCTGGGTCCAACTACAGTGTCGCCTTCCAAAACGGTCAGAAATCTAGGGGTAACCACTGATGCTAAAGCTATGACAAGCTAAATTTCACAGACCACATCTCAAAGACTGCAAGATCATGTAGATTTATACTCTACAATATCAGGAAGATAAGACATTTCCTCTCTGAACATGCCACACCACTGCTTGTTCAGTCACTTGTCATAACTAGACTGGATATGGCGTTAGATATTGGACAAAACATCACAAGCGCAAAAACAAAGCGCGTAAGTGAATTTCAACAGTGTGAGCACACAAATTAACAACTTGCGAGCAGAAACAACAAAACCGCGAGTCATGATAGGTTTCACACACGCGCGCAGGTCTGTACACACGCGCGGGTTACTTTCTGCACACACGCGCGAGTTATTTTCTGCACACACGCGCAGCTAAAATCTTTACGAGTTTTGGCACAGTTTTGACACTCAGGGGCGTGGCCCAATCCTAATGCTATTGGCTGCTGACCAAATCCTGTATTGATTGGCTGCATCTCTTCGAATCTCTCGTGATTGGCTGTTGTGTATACACATGTATATATAAACACATAAAACATCTTACAGCTACCAGAAATTTAGAAAGAAACCATAACCTCTTTACTGTCTGCCATCATCTGATTCCCAATATTCCCAGTTCCCTCCTTTGGAAAAAAAACCCATTATATTAGGAAATCACAGTTAGTGAAAGAGTATGATAAGGGTGGTATCAACCCCTTGGACTTTGAATCAATGTTTGGGGCATTTAAGAGTAAATGGTTGAAATCATACTGATCACAACCTTACTCTATGTGGTTTCACATACCTAGATTAATCTATTTAATAAAACAGGTCGGCTTGAATTTCTTTTAAAATGTAATTTTGAGGCAACTAAGATTCCTATTAAATTATCAAACTTCCACAATCAACTTCTCCAATACTGTAAAATTATATTTAAACAACTTTTCTCCCCATGGATCCACCCTATGGAATAACAGGGTCATTACAATTAATAGGAAATAATTGTTTAAAAGTGATTGGTATGAGACGGGTATTGTGTTATATATTAGATGATAATGCAAGAACTAAATCAATGTGGAACATGTATCTCAAAAGGAGGACAATGTGGCCCCCCATGTGCTACTTAAAGAAATAATTCACTCAAAAATGAAAGTTCTCTCATCATTTACTTCCCATCCCAGAAGTGTATGCCTTTCTTTCTTCAGAACACACACACACAAACACACACACACACACACACATATATATATATATATATATATATATATATATATATATATATATATATATATATATATACTCACCTAAAGGATTATTAGGAACACCTGTTCAATTTCTCATTAATGCAATTATCTAATCAACCAATCACATGGCAGTTGCTTCAATGCATTTAGGGGTGTGGTCCTGGTCAAGACAATCTCCTGAACTCCAAACTGAATGTCAGAATGGGAAAGAAAGGTGATTTAAGCAATTTTGAGCGTGGCATGGTTGTTGGTGCCAGACGGTCCGGTCTGAGTATTTCACAATCTGCTCAGTTAACTGGGATTTTCACACACAACCATTTCTAGGGTTTACAAAGAATGATGTGAAAAGGGAAAAACATCCAGTATGCGGCAGTCCTGTGGGCGAAAATGCCTTGTTGATGCTAGAGGTCAGAGGAGAATGGGCCGACTGATTCAAGCTGATAGAAGAGCAACTTTGACTGAAATAACCACTCGTTACAACCGAGGTATGCAGCAAAGCATTTGTGAAGCCACAACACGCACAACCTTGAGGCGGATGGGCTACAACAGCAGAAGACCCCACTGGGTACCACTCATCTCCACTACAAATAGGAAAAAGAGGCTACAATTTGCAAGAGCTCACCAAAATTGGACAATTGAAGACTGGAAAAATGTTGCCTGGTCTGATGAGTCTCGATTTCTGTTGAGACATTCAGATGGTAGAGTCAGAATTTGGCGTAAACAGAATGAGAACATGGGTCCATCATGCCTTGTTACCACTGTGCAGGCTGGTGGTGGTGGTGTAATGGTGTGGGGGATGTTTTCTTGGCACACTTTAGGGCCCTTAGTGCCAATTGGGCATCGTTTAAATGCCACAGCCTACCTGAGCATTGTTTCTGACCATGTCCATCCCTTTATGGCCACCATGTACCCATCCTCTGATGGCTACTTCCAGCAGGATAATGCACCATGTCACAAAGCTCGAAACATTTCAAATTGGTTTCTTGAACATGACAATGAGTTCACTGTACTAAAATGGCCCCCACAGTCACCAGATCTCAACCCAATAGAGCATCTTTGGGATGTGGTGGAACGGGAGCTTCGTGCCCTGGATGTGCATCCCACAAATCTCCATCAACTGCAAGATGCTATCCTATCAATATGGGCCAACATTTTGTTGAATCAATGCCACGTAGAATTAAGGCAGTTCTGAAGGCGAAAGGGGGTCAAACACAGTATTAGTATGGTGTTCCTAATAATCCTTTAGGTGAGTATATATATATATATATATATATATATATATATATATATATATATATATATATATATATGAATATTTCAGCTCTGGAGGTCCAAACAATGCAAGTGAATGGATGCCACAATTTTGAAGCTTCAAAATGTACATAAAGGCAGCATACAAGTAGCCTAATCCATGTGACTCCAGTGGTTAAATCCATGTCTTCAAAAGTGATATGATAGGTGTGGGTGAGAAACAGATCAATAATTAAGTCAATTTTTGCTAGAAATTTTGATGAATAGACCCTGTTTGTTGTGTTGTTGTTTTTTTTTTGTTGCATTCCTTGCATTGTTTTGAACATGTTTCATTCGCAACAAAAACTCTCTCAGTCGGCATTAAGGGAAATTTAGACCCTGCACATAAACTTATTTGAATGTAATTGTTTCATACATTATGATATTGAAAAAACTTTTATCTTTTCATTTCTGTAAACATGTTGCCATTTTATTTATTTTTAAATCAGATTCATGTAGTGTGTAGTTTACATTATAATAGATAAGATAAGATAGATGTATTTTATTTTAATATATTTTAATATAGGATAGATGTATTTTAAAAGTTGTCAGTCACAAGCACCTATAAAATACCTATATTTGTTATTCTTTCTGGCAAACAGTCATGAAAGGGAATGTAAATTATGGTTTGTGTGCTACATTTTTAAATTGCAGCATAGAGTTTTTATTATAAAGGGGCATAGATTTCGCAACTCGGTACGCAATACTCACTAATCAAGAGTACTTAAAAATGAGCTACACTTTTACTCTACTCGCTACATTTTTTAAGAAGTATCAGTAATTTTACTTGAGTATTATTTTTCAGTACACTGTCCACCCCTGGCAGCTGGTTGGATTAGTTAAAGTGCACCATTCATCATTTCATGAATTGTATTGAGGTGTTGTGCTGTTGGTGCATTGGTTTGTATTAGATTATAATGACTGATAAATATTGGAAGTCTGTCATCGTTTTGATTTGTTTTGTTATGTTATGCTGTTCATTCGAGTTATTGAGTTAATATGCACACCCTTTGACGACTTGCATATTTGTGGTTTACTTTCATGTTTACTTGAGATTTTTTAAATGGATGTGCACGTTTTAGTGGTGTTTTGCTGAGATTAAATTATTAGGATGTTTGTGTGGTATCATGTTCAGAGGTTGTGCTAGAAAAAAGTCTTTATTCGTCACACTCTGTAAAAATTCTGTCATGATTTATTTTTTATCAGTCATACTTCTTTTCATTTACTAGGGCATTGAGGGATGTAGTAATAGGCTTTTATGATAGATTTTTGAATATATATATATATTTTAGCTTAAATATTCGAATACCAAATTATTGATGAATGCCCATCCCTAGTTACATGCATGACAACCTGAAAAATCATACGTTTTAGCCAACAGACTTGCTTTAAAGTGTTTAAAAAACTGTGGTGGAGAAAAAAATGTACCCTGTCACTTTAAGGATCTGCCGCCAATCCAAAACCTGAGAGTATTAAATGGCTGCTCATTTGAGTGCACCGGGGTGCTTCTCATTTCTGAATTTATGTATCCTTGTTGTTTCCTTTCCTTGATTCCTTTCCTTGCTCCACCCACTTAGGAAATGATGAATGGATGCAAGGAAAGGAAACAAGGACAGAGCTATCAAAGGAGGATGTTTTTGTAAAATGGAATGTCCAGCTCACTCATGCGTCACTTCAGAGCACCGTCTCTGCAGAGCTGCATTACATCGGAGCACATTCCAATATATTGTTGAAACTTGATACATTTATTTTTTCATTATAAAACCTAATAATTCAAGATGCCCAGTTAAAGGTAAGCCTGGGTAGCTCAGCGAGTATTACAAAGAATGGACCACACCATCTAACCGTTGACTCAATGTTTAAAACGGAGTGGTGTGAGTAGCAGAGGATTGCTGACACGCTGAAGTGCTGTTGTAGAGTTAAGTTGGATACAAGTGTCTGAAGTGCCAGGTGATCACCTAGGTTTGCTGACATACTCCATACCCTAATTTGTGACTCCCTCTGCATCCTTGAAGCCTCAAACCACACCAAGGTACATTTGAACTCTCCTGACCAGCACCCTCTCGTGCTTGTCTGTTTACCCTGCAAACGTTTACTTCCATGTTCCAAACCCCAGAGTTAAAAAAAGTCTGACTATGTTAATCAACTTATCAAACTCCCTCTTTGCACCCATGCACATGCTTACATACATACATACATACACACACACACACACACACATACAAACATTTGCATACATTTATTTGGGGATACTTCATTATTGTTTATTGTTTGATTTATTGTATCATTCATCCTTTTGCCTTTCATTTGTGTGAAATCTGTTTGACTTTGTTCTTTTGAAATAATACACAAGTGAGAATTGACATTTTTTTGTATGTGTATTATTTCAAACAAAACTGTGTTCATTTTAACATATGGTGTAGAGATGTCCAGCATCAAATTACACTTGGTGACAGGCCTAAACCTGTCTGGCGCATTAATTTATTTGTTCAATTATTCTAATTTTTTTGAATAATTTATTTAAATGTATTCTGGCCACAGTTACAACAGACACTTTTTAAAACCAGGGTTCCCACGGATTCTTAAATGATACAACAAAAGACTTATTTTTTTTCTTTAAAGAGATTTTAAATAAAATTTTGGGGTGGAAAGATGGGAACGTGATATGACCTAATGTGATTTATTAAACTGAATTAAATGCATGCCCTGCATCCTTCAGAGTGAAAACGTGGCATTGTTGTATTTTCTCCAAGCATGCAGGCTTTTGAGAGTTTTCAGCAGTTCACAATAAAAGTTTATGAAACATTTTATGAAAAACTAACACTTAAGACCAAGTGTTGATGATGATGATGATGATATAGTGTTGATGGAATATGACAATGTTTACTTTTTATTGTTTATATTATAATACGTTTTAGTTTATTGTAGGAGTGCAGATTTTATATCCATTATTTGTTTGAATGAGCAGCTGGAAGCAACCATAAAGTGCATCTGGAATTGTATTAAATTTGGACTCTTGTAGCCTCTGTCTGGCCCTCTCCATCACAGGAAGGTGACTAACAACATGTAATATAGACTACTAATTTAAAAAAAAAAAAAAAAAAAATTAACTGGCTTTCTTTCAACATGTTATTGAATCAGCACAATCCAATATCGGCCTACCTCTAATTTGTATTTATTTATATAATGGTACATAAACCAATTTGAATGTGATATATCTGTAGAAAATATGCCTTGAGTATTTTAAACTTGCAGATAACCTACCCTGTTTTACTGATAAGCTATTTTAAGTCCATGTTGAATGTGTGCCCCGCCTGTTTAAGGAAGAGTCTGCGATGCATGATTTATTTTGATATAGTATTGATTTGTTTTGGTATGGAGATTTAGTATTCATTTTATTTATTCAGGTCTTGAAAAAGGTTAATGACAGAATTTGCATTTTTAAGTAAGTAAATCCAATGACAATGTTTTGTACTGCACTTTCATTTCAAGACATGACATAGTAAATTAAGATTAATATATATATATATATTCAGATAATAATAATAAAAAAATATTCAGATAATTCAAATGCATTACATTCTTGTGGCAGAAGAGTTAATCATTGATAAGACAATACAAAAAGCAGCTTTAGAATACAATGTATTGTTTACTACCATATTATTGATCATAAGACAATCATTGGCATACAGTTCACAGCAATCCATTTCACAAGTGCATTTGTCAATCAGTTGGAGATTTATTATGAGGGCTTGTTTAAGGACCATCAATGTACACCTGTGTCAGACATTTTTTTTTTTTTTTTAGAAACAAGCCAGGGGTATATATATAGTACACAATACTACAGATATATTTAACAATAATGCCAAGACATTATATTCATTACATGGTTCAATGGTTTTCAAAGCTTTGGAGTTGTTGGAGGTACAAAGAGTATTTAAATAATATTTCATGTCTTTACAAAAAAGTGCAAATAGGGGAATTTATAGACATAAATTTACACGTATGTATAAAAAACTTGGCAAGAAAAATAAACAGATTAATCAGAAAATATTAACTTAACAAAACTGTGAAAACCAAATAAAAATAAAATAGGTACATACAAACAAACAAAATTTTCTCCAAAATGCTACAGCGTGGACACATTCCCAAAAAGGTGAGGGGCAGATTCATCTACAGCATTACAGAAGGAGCAAAGTGGATCTATTTCAGGGAGCATGTTTCTTAAACAAAGATTGACTGGGTAAAAACGGTGACAATTTAAAGGACACCTCCTTAACCTTGTTGGTAATTCAATATTTGTGAGGTAAAGACAATACGACCTGCGTCAGACATGCTTGTGTCGAGTCTCGGGTGTGTTGAGTCATAAAAATAAAATGTTTAGGTCACTGTGTCAAGTTAAATATAGTTTAATACTCAATCTTTAAACACATCTTGAGATCCCTTAGATAGCATTTGCGCTCCTTTGAATGTTTTGAATGCAAGAACGTAACGCATGTTTGTGTTCTGCCTACTGAAGTGTTTTCTTCAATGAATAAACTGTGCATTGCTCATACAGCTGAAATTTCACTTTCTGCCCTCTGGAGTAAACAGGTACAAGCTTGCATTTCTCAGGAATTTCTCAGAAAAGCATTGCGATTAATTGCGTAATTTTTTTGAACACGTTATTTTTTTGTAAAATTAAGCGCACGTTATTAACGCGTTAAATCGACAGCCCTAGTAATAACCAATGAGGCAATTATCACTGTCAGAACATGAAGCTGTATTTTAGAAAGGGACCCATAATAGTACCTCCAAAAACATTCCCACAAAAGTGCTAAAATGCTAAATTCTAATGAACATTTCCTTTCAACTGATTTTATTAAATGCATTAATATAATGTGAAACCAAATTATTGGCATAGCAGATCTTGTACACTGTGTAATATTTGGATTTGTCATGTAATATTAAGAGTAAAGGTTTTGGGGACACATTTCAATTCAGAAACTTTGTCTGAGTAACATGGACATTTTCTGATTGGCTTTAGTAGATAATGGGTGGAGTCCACCTATTTGTAGATTTGTGTGCACATCTTGATGCTAGATTTATCGCAAATGCACAGGAAGCGATCCACAAATAAATGCATGTGATTCACAAATGAATGCTGGAGAGAGTTGTGTTTGTGTTGTTAAAAAATATATTTGTAAATACTGTTTTTATTTGCAAATCGCATTCTTATATTTGTGAATTCATTCCATTTTTGTGAAACTCCTTACATTTATTTGTGGATCTTGTTCAATTTATTTGTGAACCAACTTTCTAATTGTAAATATCTTTCCATTTGAATGTTTATACGCAACAATTCTATCTCCATATTTTTAACTTGGTTCACAGAGAGTGAAGACAAAACTGATGCACCCAAGTTAAAATGTGTTTCTTGTTATCTTTTAAAATGACGGACAATAATAATTATTCATCAATGTTTCAAATATCGGTCAAATAATTTATTTTTAAGTGATTGTTTTTGCCCCACACTAAATAATGACCCGGAGACACCACTGCACAGGAGAGAGTGTAACGCTCTACTTGAGAGTTTCGTCAGTAATTGTTGCAGTGTCTCCTTTGGAAGGATGCGTCCTCAGGCGCCCGCATACGTCATCGAGGCTGTCTCGATATAAAACGTTTATTATTTAAAAAAAAAAAAAATTTTTTTTTTTTAATTGGGAAAGCAAAAAAAGGTTAACGATTGCATAAATGTGAGTGTATATACACATAAAAGGCATTGACAATAGATAAAAAATATGAAACAAAATAAATAAATAAATAAATAAATAAATGAAACGATCGGTGCGAATAAGTGCGACGATCGGAGGACGCATCTTTCCAAAGCCAGCGATCTTTGCGCATACCTGTCACTAAAATGAATGGCGAGAGCCGTAAGCTGATACTTACCTGTCGCAAAATTGTCCGTGTCGTATTAAACTCGTTCATTCAAATGGATAGTTTAGTGTTTAAACATGTTGAAGATTAGCGGACAATTCGTTACGTGATGAGCTGTTTCCTCGCAAAAGCAGTTTATTTAGCACACTCAAACATCTTCACAGACATACATAAAAAAAAGGAAAAAAGTCCTTTTGTCTGACCAATGTACCGCCATAGAATGGCCACTGTTGTGCTCTTTTATGCCTAGCTTGTATGCTCTAATTGCTAGTAGGGCTCTGTTCAACTTTCCGTTAATGATTATTAGTGCTTTAATAATCAACCGTATCAACTTTACCAGCTCTTTGTAGAGCTCTGCAGCTGATTGGTCCGTTTTAGAGGCGTGGGCTATTTGCATCAATCGGAATCTGCTCCCGTGAAACACAAAATACCTTTACTGTAATGCAACCAATGATCTGCAGTGACTTTAAGCGAGTGTCAAATTTGTGACTGGGATGTTTTGACGTAAGCAATTAATTTCTCGATTTTAAAGTGACTTCCTTTAATGGCGAGAATGAATCCCACTCATCTGTTCCGTATCTGCAGATCTGCTCCTCGCATATTTGAAACCAGTAGATTCAGAACTTTATTCACATGTCAAGTGAGTACACGTTTCATTGAGTTGTCTGTTTCTCAGTCACTCCTTCATTTTGTTCTTTTTCTTTTTTCAAGTATAAGATGGCATCCTTTAAACATATCAACACGAAAAGGATAGAAGGTCTGGACAAGAATGTATGGTAAGAATGCAGAATATTTGGTAACACTTTCTCACAGACTTGTTTAACAAGTTTTAAATATACTCAGTAATGTTGTTTGTGCTATTTAGGGTGGCCTTCACATCAGTGGCAGCAGACCCTTCCATTGTTAATCTTGGTCAGGGTTACCCAGATATTCCTCCTCCGTTCTATGTGAAAGAAGGTCTCGCTCAGGCAGCCATGGTTGACAGGCTGAACCAGTACACGCGTGGGTTTGTACGTAATGTTTACATTTAGTGGAATATTGCTTTATACTTGACCAGCAATGTACTTACATCATCTTGTACAAGGTATTTAGAAAGTGCTTAAAATGGTTTTATTTTTGTTTTCAGGGCCACCCTACGCTGGTTAAAGCCCTGTCAAAAGTATATGGAAAAGTATATGACCGTCAACTTGACCCGTTCAAAGAGATCCTGGTAACAGTGGGTGGATATGGGTCTTTATTCAGCACAATGCAGGCTCTGGTTGAGGAAGGAGATGAGGTGGAGGCATATTTAAAAAAATAAAATAAAAAAATAGCATTTGTATGACTTAACTTATTGACATATTGCTCTCTTCACTCACTTGACGCTCTGCCCCATTCTCTCCCTTTCTCCATCTAGGTTATTATTATAGAACCTTTTTTTGACTGCTATGTTCCCATGGTGAAAATGGCTGGGGCCAAACCTGTTTTAATACCCTTGCGACTGGTAGGTTTACACTTTTCCATGATGAACATTTTTTGCACAGATATCCATATTTCTAGGAGGCATAATGCTTGATTGAGCTGTTTTGTAGAAGTCAACTGCAACAACCACTATAAGCAGTGCGGACTGGGTTCTGGACCAGGAAGAACTTGCCAGTAAATTCAACTCCAGGACCAAGGCCATTATCATCAACACTCCTAATAACCCTATTGGAAAAGTGAGATCACACTTTATACATCGTGTTTAGTTCTGAAATTACTTTTTTAAATCCTAAAGCTATATTTCTATTATATAGATATTCAGTAGGAGTGAGTTGCAAGCAATTGCAGATCTCTGCATCAAACATGACACCCTATGCTTCAGTGATGAGGTATATGAATGGCTCATATATAAAGGCAATGAGCACGTAAAGATAGGTATGTGATATTTCTCCAGCTGTGCATTGTATCTTTTTTTTTTTGTCGAGGAATTTCTTGTGCTACGATGGTATTCTGTGGTAATCTCTTCAAACAGCAACCCTCCCAGGAATGTGGGACAGAACCATCACTATCGGCAGTGCAGGGAAAACATTCAGCGTGACTGGATGGAAGGTATTCAGCCAATTCTTTAGGCATTATTTATTTGCAACATGACCTTATAGGAATAGTTCACCCAAAAATGGGAATTCTGTCATTTTTTACTCACCTCCATGTCTTTGCAAACCTGTATTTTGTCTGTTGAACACAAAAGGTGAAATTTTGAAGAATCTTTACACAGCTCTTTTTCAAACTACAGCTTTCATAGTGACTACACTGCAAAAAATGATTTTCAAGACAAGTATTTTGTTTTCCTGTAAAATTATCTAAACATTCTTAAAACGTGATTTATTTACTTGACGAGCAAACTGGTTTAAGATTTTAAGTCTTGTTTTGAGAGAAATCTAATTAGATTTAGAGAGATTTATGCTTAAAACAAGAAAAAAAACAATGGAGTAAGAAAAATAAACTTAATAAAAAAAGTAAACAAGTTTATGGTGCTTATCCCATTGTCAGATTTGTTTTTGTTTTGAGACTAAAGTCCTCTAAATTTTGTCAGATTTATCTTAATATCTTATCCCATTTTGCTTGACAAGTAAATAAATTGCGTTTTAAGAATATTTTGATAATTTTACAGGAAAACAAGACAAAAATACTTGTCTTGAAAATAATTTTGTGCAGGGCTGCCAAGCTCCAAAATGACTTGTGTACTATATTCCAAGTCTTCTGAAGACATATGATAGCTTTGTGTGAGGAAGAGACCAAAATGAAGTTATTCACTGATAATATTCCCCTCCGCCAAAGCTGTAAAATGTCATTCAGATTAAAAAATGTTGTATCAATGCATTGTGCCAGATTTAACATCATTGACACCAAAACCAATTGGTTCTCGCATTTGTCATAACCGTAACACAGTGTGTCAGTTTAAAAATATATGAATGTAGAATGAGATTTGAGAGCTTCAGTGGAGGGGAAAATGTTTGGTGAATTACAACCAAAATTTGTATCTGTTCTTCACGCATATTATCGCATGGCTTCAAAAGAGTCTGAATGTAGTGCATGAGTCCTATATTTGTGTATGTGATAACTTAAGATAAACATTCTTCAAAAACTCTTTATGTTCCATGGTTAAATTAACTGCATTTAGAACAACATGAGAATTAATATTTTTAATAACTTTTCATGGAACTATTCCTTTAAGAAGAAATTATTTTGCAAAACATCTGCAAGTCAGTGATACTATTCTTTTCACATAATCTTAACACACAACTTTTCAGTTGGGTTGGTCAATCGGGCCTGAACACTTGATCAAACACCTCCAGACTGTTATGCAGAACACCCTTTATACGTGTCCGACCCCATTACAGGCAAGTGCTGCCTTCCATTGTGTGACTGTATATTCTTTCTGTCCTGTCCAGTTGGTTTGACATTATTTGGGTGTATTGCACAATAGGAGGCTGTTGGTCAGGGTCTTCTACGGGACTGTGAGCTAATGGGTCAGCCCGACTGCTACTTTTCCTCTCTAGCAATAGAGCTGGAGGAGAAAAGAGACCGTATGGCAGCCATGTTGAGACAGACTGGCATGACTCCAGTGGTTCCTGAGGGAGGATATTTCATGATAGTGGATGTCACAGCGCTCAGTAAGTGGCTTCTCTGTTATTTCCTGTTTAATATTATGACTGTTCCTATTAAAGGGATAGTTTGACCAAAAATGCTGATTCAGTCATAAATTACTCACCCTAATGTTGTTCCAAACCCATATGACTTTCTTTCTTTAATCGATCACAAAAGGAGATCTTGGATATAATGTTCAGAACTGACAGCTTCAGTCGCCATTCACTTTCATTGTATGAAAAAGAGTCATATGGGTTTGGAACAAAAATAGGGCAAGTAAATTATTGTAGAAATTTCCTTTTTGGGTGAGCCAACGCTTTAAGTTAATAATAAAATGATTCAAAGAAGCAAATGTATTATCAGTTTAGCTATGTTCTGTCAATGAAAACAAAACAGAGGTTTTCCTTTTATGGTTTGTCTGTTTTGAACACTGTGACACTGATGAGGTCACTAGTAGAGACAATCAGTAAGGATGAAAAGGCTTGTTTGAGAATGCCAAACGCCTTGCCTGGACAGTAGACTAAAATAGACAGCTGCAGTCCGGGAAGGAGTGAAATAAGTGCTGCCATGTTGGACCGTTCTCACTTCTCATAATGGATCATTCACCAATGAAATCAAAGGCAGACTCATGTACATGTGCTTTGCTGCTGATAAAGTGAATTTCATTCAAATTCTGTTGCTTTTAAATGAAAATAAAAATGAACAATGACCTGTTATTTTATCCCCTTTTTCTTTTTCATTAATTTTATTTGATTTAGAAGAGTGGGCGATTTTTAGAAGAGTGGGAGTTAGAGTGTTGGGTATATTCACACATAATTTATGCACATAAAAACATAAAATCAAACATTTTAGAAGAGAACAAAACATCAGTTGTTTGAGCCAGTGATCATTAATCTGTGTCATAGGTTAGTTGTTTCCCAGTTTGAGCAGCTGAGAGAAAGCAACTGCGCCACCTGTCTATAAAAATGGTGGCTGCCTCTCACTAGTATTTTTAACATATGTTGCCATTATATCATAGCAAGTCAGACAAATGTCTAACCAGCATGCACCTGCCGGTGATCACCCCTCATCGGTTCTATACAGATCTTGCTTGTCTCAAACGAGCCTAATAATTACATGCTGGTTAATTTTTAATAGATCTAACATTCTATATTTTCTATTTTTATTGGTCAGTTAAAGCTGGAGTGACTGATGAAAAGGGAAACATGCTTAGCTAGGCATTAAAGTTACTGATTACTTGACTCAAGACGCCTTGAATTAATGCTGTTCTGAGATTAGTTTTGTACAGCTTGTAATACAGAATAACGGTCAAATGACTAATTTCTGTCTTGCCTTTTAAATATAGATCAGGACCTGCGACATATGGGAGATGACGAACCATATGACTACAAGTTTGTCAAATGGATGATAAAAGAGAAGGTAGTGTCATGGCATATGGACCCTTTTCACACTTCCGGGTTTTGGAACACGGAAGTAAACGATTGCAGGGTCAACTTTGACAGTGGTGAATGGCAGACCACGGCAAATATAATTTTTGCATCACCGCAGTCTGTGAAAAGGGTCCATTCTGTTTGATGTTTGAAATATTTTTGTTTTCAAGAATGCATAAAAAAGCCTTAGTATACTGGGATTATACTGTAAATTACACTTAAATTTACAGAATTGCCTTCAAAATGAAAATGTATTTTCTTAGAAACTGGCTGCCATTCCTGTAACAGCATTTGTGGGGGAAGATTCAGTGAAGCATTTTGAGAAATATATCCGTTTGTGCTTTATCAAGGTAAGGAATTGGTTCACTGGAGGCTTATACAGGAAATACATTAAATGATCATTTGACTACTGAAATATTTTAGCTGTCTCTCCTCTCTGAATCTGTCTAAATGTTGAGATACACACAAAATTTTGTTTTGGCAATAGCTGTTAAATCTTTTACTACTGTTGTTACATAATGGATTTTTTTGGTCTCTACAGCAAGATAGCACTTTGGATGCAGCAGATGCCATTCTAAAGAACTGGAATAAAGGTTGATGATTGCTGCAAAGCTGCTAATGTTGTGATGCTGTAATTCAGGCAAACTGAGTTAGAACTGAACATGATCTTTCAGCTTTGGTACTGCATAAAACATGTTTTATTACAACAGATTTATTACATATTTTGTATTGTTACTTCCTTTTACATTCACCTACATTTTGGGAGCAGTGATTTTAGATGTTGTATTTACAGTTTGCTGAATTGTGCATTAGGAAAATATTGGTAAAGCTATACTGGCGATAATGTTGTATTTGTAAACATTAGTAAATGCATAGGTATCATAAACTAACTAGGAACTAATAATGGACAATGTATTTTTACAGCATTTAATATTGGTAAATATTTATAGAAAATGCAATTATTAATTGTTTATTCATAATGCACACCAATGTTAATGGATACAACTTTAAATTAATAAAATGTACAGTGCTATGACAGTATTTTGATTTCTTCTATTTTTGTGTTTTTATCATTCTATATTGTTTTAGATCTTCAAACGAGATATAACATAAAACAAAGGCAACCTGAGTAAGCGCAAATCAGTTTTCAAATATATATATAGATTTTGTTATTATTGAAGTAAAAAAAGATATCCAACACCTATATCACCCATGTGAAAAATGTACTACCCTCTTAAACTTAATAACTGGTTGTGCCACCTTTAGCTGCAACAACTGCAAGCAAATGCTTCCAATAGCCTTTTACAATGCTGTGGTGGAATGTTGGCACATTCTTCTTTGCAGAACTGCTTTAGTTCAGCCATATTGGAGGGTTTTTGAGCATGAACTGCCCGTTTAAGTTCCTGCCACAGTATCTCAATCGGGTTCAAATCTGGACTTTGACTATGCCACTCCAAAACTTTAATTTGGCTTCTTTTGAGCCATTCAGAGCTGGACTTACTCCTATGATTTGGGTCATTGTCTTGCTGCATAATCCAGTTTCGCTTAAGCTTCAACTCACTGACAGATGACCGGACATTCTCCTTTATGATTTTCTGGTAGAGAGCAGAATTCATGTAATTTCCTCAATTATTGCAAGTCATCCTGGCCTTGAAGCAGCAAAGTATCCCCACACCATCACATTACGACCACCATGCTTGACCAAAGGTATGATGTTCTTTTTGTGGAATTCTGTGTTTGATTTACACCAAATGTAACGGGACCCCTGTCTTCCAAACAGTTTGACTCATCAGTCAACAGAACATTCTCCCAAAAGGTTTGAGGACTATCAAGGTGTGTTTTGGCAAAATTCAGACGAGCCTTAATGTTCTTCTGGGTTAGCAGTGGTATTCGACTTGCCACTGTTCTATGGATGCCATTTTTGGCCAGTGTCTTTCTGATTGTGGAGTCATGAACAGTGGCCTTTGTTGATGCAAGAGATGCCTGCAGTACCTTGGATGTTGTCCTTGTTTTTTTTTTTTTTTTTGTGACTTCCCGGATGAGCCATCGCTGTGCTCTTGGAGGAATTTTGGAAGGTCGGCCACTTATGTGAAGGTTCACTACTGTGCCAAGTCAGCATTTCTAATGTCAGTTTCCCTCACTGTAGCTTACAATAACTGTAACCCTACTAGCATACAGATACAGTACACCAGGCAAAAATTATTTAGCCTGTGTGTTTGTCTTTTCAATGATTCACAATTTTCACAATACTATAAAGCTATTTAACTCATAATGGTGCTGTATTGCAGAAGTTAAACCACATGCTTCTGACATGTTAATGTTAGATGTTAGTCCAACCAACAATGCCCAGTCACTCCATACAGTCAACAGAATAGGAAAAATCTCAAAAAAGTTAACATCATAGAAACATAATCATAAGCATGATTTCTCTTTACTAAAGTTAACAAAACAACATGCAAAAGCACCAGAGTTGTGTGCGTTTGTTCTGAAGTTGAATTTGTTTTTGACAATATCATTGATCAACCTCAAGGTGGCATCATTCAACATGAAAGAAATTCAATAAAAAAAATGTATAACCTTACATTCTACTCATGTATGATTATCATTAGACATTTGATTTAAATTTGGTCTCTTTATTAAAATGTTGCATTTTTCAGCTGGCAGCAAATGTTTAGTGAGAAGTTAAAGATCTGAAACTTTTGCTAACAGTTTATTTATCTCATACTCAAATGGAAAATTGTACTGGGATACTTTTACAATAGAGACGGAGATGTAAAATGAATAAGATATATGAGACATAAAAGCATTATCTAAAATAGTGGCATGAGTGTCTTCAAGATGTCCAAAGCTTGTCTTCCTTTATGAGATTGAGAACCAGCAAAAGGGGTATTAAATTAAGAAGCCAAAAGATAGTGTTCTAATGCACAATTAGGCAGCTGAAACCTTATATAAATCTACACAAATGGTAAACTATACATTAGTACTGCTCACTAATTTAAACTTTATCAGTGCCACCACTAATTCCCTCTGCTCACTTCCTGTCAGATGGGATTCTCTAAAGTGCCAACCTATTTCCCAGCTTCCCTTTCCTCTTCCTGTCTGTAAATATATCCAATGTCCTATATTTCCCCAGGAGACCATGTAGCCTAATTCTATGACGGTTTCCCAAGAGACTATCTGGGCACTGACTGTCAGGGAGTAAGATCAGGTTCTTATTATTTGGCAGCAACTAACGTTTTACCCTGGACAACAAACATGCTTCCACATACATTTATACCTGCAAAGAGCAGTCATAGGTTCATGGTATTGTATCACATATACACCATTTTGCACAAAAAGTTAGGTTGCCTTTAAGAACCACCCCCCAGAAGAAGTATTTGAGATGTTTATGATACTGTGCAGTGGTGGCTGTTTAAACACACTGCCCTGAAGGAATACTTCACCCAAAAACAAAAATTCTCTCATGTACTCGCCTCATGCCTTCCCAGACGTGAATTACTATCTTTCCTTTGCAGAACACAATTTTTCAGCTCTGTATGTCTATACAATCCAAGTAAATGGTGACTAAAACTTGGAAGCTCTAAAAAGGATAGAAATGGTAATCCATAATACTCCAGTGGTTAAAGCCATGTCTTCTGAAGTGATCCAATTGGTTTTGGGTGAGAACAGACCACAATGTACAGTAACTCCTTTTCCACTATAAATCTAGACATCAGCGGTCTTCTTGGCAATCATGATTTCAAGCTTGATTACACAGGCTAGCGACATCTACTGCTCAACGCACGTGTCAAGTGCTATAATCAAGCTTGAAATCATGATCGTGCCTACAGACTGCAATGGCAAGATGTTTAGTGAAAAGGAGTAATATTTTGGTCTGTTCTCACCCAAAATCGATTGGATCGCATCAGAAAACATGGATTAAACCACTTGAGTCATATGGATTACCTTTATACAGCCTTTATGTCCTTTTAAGTCAAACATTTCTGGGATGGCATGAGGTGAGTAAATCATGAGAATTTTCATTTTTGGATGAACTAATATCATGAACACAGATAGGAGGGAAGGAGATATTACAGTTCATAGTAAGTGATAAGCCAAAACTAGGTTGGGAAATCCTTGTTACTCATTTGGTATTATCGTGTACACACCCCAGGACCTGTTAGACCAGCCAATCGTGCAGCACATTAACTTCATGCCTCTTTCCCTCAGCAGTTGGATTACTCAAACACTAAAACTCCCTTCTGCCTTTACAACTGCAAATTGAAAAATGAGGTTATTAGTAAATCCTCTAGACTGGTTTTCATTTGACAGTGATACTAAAACTTATAGTAATACTGAGTATTAAAACCTGACCATCAAGATGGACCAGACAGGTACTCTCCAAGTCAGTAATCTTTCACCTATAGATAACTCTCACATTTGTCCCATTATAACTCTATAGTAAGAAGTACTAACATAAGTTTGTTCCTCATAACAGACAATCCTGCAAGCAATACAAAGCAGTCCGATAAAAGTAGTGGACTTCAGTTTGCTCGGTGCATAAACATTCTTCTGTGAAGTGCTTACCAAGAGGAACAGACAGAAACCAGGTCTTGGTTGGCGCACGGAATGTATTTGAGTAAGGTTTCATGATACTAAGTGGAAATGTTGGCAGGAGTCCATCAAAAGCTACCTCTGATGGATAAATGACTGCTTCATTCCAGGAGTCCACAGAGAGAACAGTGAGATCACTGTAGGAATAAACGTGTCAAACAAGCTAAAAATAGGAACTGTGATCACAGTTAACAAGCTGCACATCCCCCAAGTATGAAACACAATTTCTAGTAAAGGTGGTCTTTAATATTTACATATACGACCACAATATGGCTAAATTGTGAGAAATTATTGAAAATTACACAGATCAGAAACAGTTTGACTATGAATGTCCTTTAAAAATGTAAACTAATAAAACATACAGCCAGCATTGGCATAACCACATGCCAAAAAATATATTTTTTTTGTTTGTTTTCATGAATATACATTTTTACATTCCATTTGAAAAGTTCAGAATTGCTCTCAACTTTGAGCTGCCCTCTCCAAAATGTTAATCTTACAACACATATATAGGTGTACAACAATTGTCATAGCATACAGCAGATCCAAAAGGATAATATTCTAAAAATACAGTATAAAACTATAACTTACATTTATTTCAATGATAAGAGTACAAGGTTGCTTTTATAGAAAGGAAGAGAAACTGAAAATTCTCAAAAGACCAGTTTATTGCAGCTTTCTCTCATTTTCCTCTATAAAGTTCAAGTTCATCCATCTGAGCTCTTGGCCATGGTCTTTTAAATCAAATTTAATACACAAAGGGTAGAGGAACATTTGGCAGGATGCTTTGGTAGGTTTTCTGTAACTGATAGTTACTGTTTGGAAGCCCTGTAAAGAATTTAAAGGCCTTGAAGGGAATACAAGACAAAAATAAATAATTTTAAAGGGTCCTTGAGCTTCTGTTTAAAATGCTGCTCTTAAGAGTGAATAATTTGTAATATGATGTCTCAGATGGGTTTAATTTTTCTTTGTCACCTGTGTCTGCCCTCCAAATCTGGAGCCAATGGCACATTTTTGTATTAAAGCAAAAGAATGACCATCGAAAATGTTCTTCCCTGCAAAAGTGTGGAAAATGGAGAGGGAAACTGAACTTCATTGATCCTGTCAAAAACCTCAGAAGTCTGTAATGCTTACTATTTAGTGTCCTAGTGCTCTGATGACTGAAAGATGCCCCGCTGGGCTACAAAGATTCAAAAATGCAATTAGCATTTCTTAAAGAAAGTTAGAGCCAATCTATTAAATGGCACAGGTAAGAGCATAGAAGAGGGAAACACTTTTTTCTGTAATGTGTCTTGAAGTGAGGGAGTTGTTCCCTTAGTTTTTCAGCTGGTTCACAGTGTTGAGAATGTGTGAACAGGGTTTATGCTGATCTGGGTTAACACCAGTCAGCGATGTAGTCAAAGTCTGAAAACATATCCTGCTCGTTGACAGTTAGAACCCTTGGCTCACGAGGTGGAGTCAGTATTGGTGCCTCTGAGGTGAACTCGTCATCAAAGTTACTAACATCCTCACGGTCTTTGATGGTCGGCATGAATGGTGGCTGGATCTTCTTTGCCAGCAGTGCAGCCCAATCCATATTCTGAGAGAGGATAAAGAAGTGTGTGGTAAAGATTTTATTGGTGAAGTGTAGGAATGTAAACAGTCAATACTAAAGGAAAAAAAAAAACAAGTATTGATGCCATTCTCTCTTGTATCGTATCACAGAGTACTTGGTGCAGCTGCTTTCCAGCATTCACATGTGTATATCAGTAATATGATTGCAAATCAAATTCAATGCAATGCATTTTCAATGTCAGAATACCCATCTTGCAGGGTTATAAAAGGCATAGTTCACCCAAAAATTTTAATTATCTCATTTACACACCCTTATGCCATCCCAAATATGTGACTTACTTTCTTCTGCTGAACTCAAATTAAGATTTATAGAAAAATATCTCAGCCCTTTTGGTCCATATAATGGCAAGTGAATGGTGATCAGACCTTTGTAGCTCACAAAGGAAGTAATCTATGTTTCAGATCAATATTTAATTCCTTCTCCCTGCTCAGTCAATCTCCACTTCACTGTCACATGCTTCTTGTGTTTTTGGTGTTTCACATTCTTCATGCATATCGCCCCATACTGGGGGAGGGAGAAGAATTTCTATCAAAAAAAGTGTTTCTTGCCCACACCTCTCATATCGCTTCTGAAGACATTGATTTAACCACTGGAGTCTTTACATTGGCTGAATTTGAGCATTAAAATTTTGGCACCCATTCACTTGCATTGTATGGACCTACAGAGCTGAAATATTCTTCTAGAAATCTTTTTTTACGTTCTGCAGAAGAAAGAGAGCCATGAACATCTGGGAAGATATGAGGGTGAGTAAATGATGTGAGAATTTTCATTCTTGGGTGAACTATTCCTTTAATTTCAGTCGGTTATGTCTCAAGTAAAATTAAACAAGGACCAAAAATAAAAAAGACAAATAAATATAATTCGAATTTGTGTCAAATATCAGATCTGTGTATTAGGTTTTGCAATGTAAATACAGCCCAACAAACTTGTCGATGTCTGTAACGTCATTAATATTAATGTTGTTAATATTATTGTTCCATTTCTTGTAATTTATCATTTTGCTCTTTATCGTATTAAAGCAATGTTTACTTAATTGTGTTGAAGGCTACATGCCATTTTCACTTAAATTAAAAAAGAAAACAAGTATTTTTCAGTTATTTATATTAACTTATAAGTAATTTATGCTCGATATCAAAATAGTAATGTATATTAGTATCAAAATTTGTATTATAAAAAAAAAATATATAAAATTTTACTGGTATCTGTATTAACTTTTGAAATGTTGGTACTGCGACACCCCCAGTAAGGTATAAGAGGTAAAAAATGACTTACTCTGAAAAACGGATGCCTCTTCACTTCCTCTGCATCTCTTTCCCCTGCACCAAGACGTCGCTCTGGATTTCTCCTTAACAACTGAAAAGGAAAGAGAACGCTAAATCTCTAAAAATTGTAAGCTGGTAAATTATTTTTAAGATTGTAAAATTATCATTAAAAAAAGAGAACTGCCTTCCCTAATTAAGATGGGTTGTTATTTTCCAGATACCAATCTGAGAACAATAAAATGAGGCATCCAAACATACCCTTCTCATTATGGAAATGGCTTCTGTGGAAAGGAACCTTGGATAGCGAACTTCATCATTAACGATACTGTCAAACACCTCCTCTTCATCATCACCAGGGAATGGGGACTGTGAGCACAAAGAGAAATGTCCCATCACCACTGATCTAATACCAGTTGAATGATTTACATTTGAAGGACTTTCAGCATGAACGCTACAAAACCACAATTACAACATTAATAATAATCCAATTAGAATTTGGATTATTAATCACCAATCATTATATTAATTACAATTAATTAAAATAATCATTTTAGTCAATAAGGGATAATGTAGTCAAGCCTGTCATTATCACAAAATCAACACAGAGTGAGCTTGTATCAACTTGAAGGGGTTGATTTTGTGATTATGATCTGTGATATACTGACTGTACATAATCCTATATACTACACAACTAATTACCAACTCAATACATAAAATGGCCATGAAGTGTTGATTTGAGTTGAAATGATCAGAAAGAGACCACGGACTGCAACAGGAGACATGGAACTACCATAGTGTAGCAGGGTATCTGCAAGTTTCGAATGAAATTTAAGACTTTTTAAGGCCAAACCAAAGAAAAATGTAAGACCACTTTTGCAATAAAACAAAAAAAAAAAACACATGAATTAATTTGCTTCTAAATACAAAACCACTGAGGCTACATGAATGTCTCTGGACATGTTTTTTTTTAAAAAAAATACATTTTATTGTGTATTTATGTGTTAGTAAGTTAATACAGCATTAAAACTCGAAGCTACATGCATTCTTAATGATTTCATTTAAAGTGTGTAGCCTATATTGTGACCCTTCTCTTTAGTCACTTTGCTTTCCAGCAAGACATATGACGCATTAGACCAATGCTTTGGCAATGTCACCGCTTATGTCAAACACGGAAGTGGTGGCAAAAACCATGTGCAAAAAATACATTTTTATTGGATTATGTTGGTTAAAAATGATTCCGAGGGCTAAAATACCCTTGTGTAGGGACAATGGTCAATGAAATAGTTTATTGGTGGCTGCAGAATGCCACACAAAACTGTAATCCTTATTAAAAACAGTGTTAATAAAATTTCCCATTCGGGATCAAATAAATGTCCATCCATCCATTTATCATACCTCTCCAACCAGCATCTCAAAGATGAGAACTCCCAGACCCCACCAGTCCACCGCTCGTGTGTATGAGGTCTCGGTTAAAACTTCAGGTGCTAAGAACTCAGGAGTGCCACAGAAAGTATTAGTGCGATCTCTAAAACCCATCCCTAAATGAGGAAAGATGGAATGCGTTACATTCACAGCATTTGGTAAACTACAACAAAATTCAAGAAATGAAAACCAGTGAGATTATATACACACATACACTGCCGTTCAAAAGTTTGGGGTCACATGACTGAAATGCTTCTCATGATCTTAAACTTTTAGATTTGATGGCGCATGCTTAAACATTTGAAATTATTTTGTAAACAAAAACATAATTGTGACAGCATATTCATTTATTTAATTACATAACAAAAATTTTATAAAATAAAAAAGAAAAGTTTTTGAAATGGATGACTTAGACCGAATAATAAAGAAAAGCAGCTAATAAGGGCCCAACACAGATGGGAACTCCTTCAATACGGTTTAAAAAGCATCCCAGGGTGATACCTCAAGAAGTTGGTTGAGAAAATGTCAAGAGTACATTTCTGAAAATTCTATGCAAAGGGTGACTACTCTGAAGATGCTAAAATAAAACAGTTTTGATTTATTTTGGATTTTTTTAGTCACAACACAATCCCCATAGTTCCATTTCTGTTCTTCCATAGTTTTGATGACTTTCCTATTATCCTAAAATGTGAAAAAAAAAAAAAAATAAGCGACCCTAAACTTTTGACCGGTAGTGCGCAGACGCACGCACACGCACAAAAACAATGAGTTTCCCACCTTCTTTGCAGAGACCAAAATCAGCAATCTTAACATATCCCTCATTATCGAGCAAAAGATTGTCTAGCTTCAAATCCCTGCAGAAGAATGATCATGACAGTCACATGGCTGGTTTATAAAACTTCCATATAGTCTCCTGTTTCTGCTTGCAGTACTGACACTCACCTGTACACAATTTTATGGTCATGCAGAAACTGTAGCCCAGAGACAACACAAGCAGCATAGAAACTATGAGAGAACAGATATTAAACATTTCAGAATGAAATCCACATGTTTATTGCCATGCATTTCATTTAGTTGCAACAGTAACCTGAATTCAGTCACTCACACTGCACGCGGTTCATTGAACACATCTGCATGAATGTGCATCATCAGGTCTCCTCCTGCCGCATACTCCATGACGAAACACACATGCTCCTTGGTCTGGAAACAAGCAAAGAGATTCACCAGGAATGGGTGCCTAACGCTGTTCACGGTCTCAAAGATCCTCTTCTCACACATGAGGCTGTGGATAAATTGTAGTGGTTAATATATAAATGTTATATATGGTGTATAAAGTTTATGTAAAAAGGAGGATACTTTTATTTTATTTAGGGTTTTATTAGATAGATACGGCAGGAAATCTGACACCTTTTTATTTTTAATAACAAAAGGAAAACAATAGCAGAATATTACCGTCCCCACTGTATATGATTACAGATGCTTTTATAATTGCCTTTAAAGGGTTTCAAAAAAGAAAACTGTCATCATTTACTCACCCTCATATTGTTTCAAACACTTTTGAATATCTTCAAAGGAACATAAATAGAGATGTTAACAAGAATGTTCAGCTTCTGTCACAGTTGACTTTTATTTTATGGAAAAACAAAAGATGCATTGAAAGTAAATGGTGACTGAGGCTGAACATTCTGCCTAACATCCCCATTTTTCATACAGGTTTGGACAACAGAATGGGGAGAATTTATTTGGTGAACTATCCCTTTAGGATGAAGTTGTTCATTTATTTGAATTTAAAAAAGTACATTTATAGTTTTTACCTGTCAACTTCATCCCTGGTGACGATGTCACCTTTCTTCAAAGCTTTAATGGCAAACATTTCTCCAGTGGTCTTGTACTCTGCAAGTAAAACCTGTTTGAAGAAATTTAAACAATAATCAAAGAGCAATTGAAACAATGCAACTGCTAATCCTGCGGACATCAGTATTTTAATTATCTGCCAGCCACTCTGGCGGGCGACCTGTAAGAAATCTCTGAATGAGAAGCAATGAAGAAACACATTTGATCATGTAATAAATAACAGATAAGCCATCCATGTGCATGTCTGGATCACAGTTTGTTTAGATAATCAGTGGCTCTATGCAGCTCACACGTATAGACAGAGTTCTTATCATGGAACATGCACGCAAGGAGTTCCCATACTCTTCATTTCAGCAGTTAAGAATTTTGTCTTCAAAGGGAAATCTATAAACAAAAGACTCACTTTATTTTCACATTGCGTGATGGCAAATATTGGTGGCTGCATACGTTACTACAAAGTTAATGTAACACAATGATATTGGGGTAATAGCTGAATTGCAAAAAAAATAAATGAAGATTTACTAAAGTGATGAGATCCAAGATCACTTTCAAGGCCAGGGAATGCAGATTCTTTTGCCTAAAGAAGTCTTTTGCATGTTTCTTTAATTTTATAGGTGTATTACACATAAATGTGAAGTGTAATTTTGCATATTTGAATTGGATTAATTATTTTTGGGCAGTGTCTTTATTGCTCTAGCATGAAAGCACAAAGTTTACCTTTCCGAAGTGGCCACGCCCAAGAACAGCAACACATTTGAAGTCTGTCAAGCTGAATTGAACTTCCTCTTCTTCCCTAAAGGCATGAGACACACACTTTAAGCATTTTACTATCACTAATGTATGTGTGTGGCAATCGCACAATGGGGAACAAAGTACCTTATTTCAGCTTTCTGTTGCACTGTATTCAGTTCTAGGTCAGGCTGCTCAGACTCATTTTCTGCCAGACTGTTCAAATCTGGTTTAGCTACTGTGTTGTTCAGGAAGTCAAAAGTCGCTAGGGCATCCTGAAAGTGAGAGGCACTCAAGTCATTCCAAACCACTGCAGAGAACTCCCCTTATAAATCACACTTAAATGAAAGCTGTCATCATTTACTCACCCAGTATGACTTCCATGGAACACAAAAAGAGATGTTAAACAGTCAATATTTATTTGATTTCATTATACAGGAAAAAATATGCAATGAAAGTGAATGGTGACTGAAGCCAACATCCTGCCTAACATTTCCTTTTGTCTTTCACAGAAGATAAAGGTAAACGATGACAGAATTTTCAATACTTAACTACCCCCTATCCACTTCTCCTTTACCTCCACCTCTTTTCCACCCGTGATCTGATCCGATGATGCCGTTTCATCTACCTCCACAGAAAGAGAGTGTCGTTTTGAGGGAGGGGTGGCTCCTTTGTCAAAGTCTAATTTGGTCACAGTAGGGTCACTGAGGGAGATGATTAAAAAAAAAAAAAAAAAAAAAAAACGCATTACAGCATTTGGTAACACTTTACAATAATGTTCCATTTGCTAATATTAACAATGAATAATATTTGTTAAGCATTTATTAATATTATTTAATGGTAATTTCAACATATACAAATAATTTATTTTTAAAACCAGAAGTTGTATTTGTTAACATTAGATAATGCACTATGGACTAACAATAAACAATTGTATTTCTTTTACCTTACATTAACAAAGATTAATAAATGCTTGTTAATTGTTTGTTCATGATACCCAATGCATTAACTAATGTTAACGAATGAAACCTTATTGTAATATGTTCCCCAGAAATGATGTACTCAGGATGAGGACTGTAGAGTCACCTCAATATCTAAATATTGAAAACCAATTATGTTTTACAGACATATTAGTCATTGTTTATTGAAGATAGACTGCAGAACATTCAGTGAGGTTTCTGCTACCATATACTTGGTGAGGGAAAGAGTCTGTGTGAAGTATATAGAATGAGTTATAAGGTGTGGGGGAAAAAAATCAATTTACATAATCAACAAATTAATGGGTTATCTTAGGGTCTTGGTTGTGTTAAAGAACCCTTGTATAATTAGGCTGCATTATGTCCACCAGACCCCGATCAGACACATTTCATAGTAATATATGAATAGATGCACTTTAAAATTGTACCCGACAGATATTCAGATGTTATAAATAACAATAACCCCTTATCACAATGTAACAAAGTAAAAAGACTTCAATAAAGAGCGACACATAAATGTCTTATCCAAGATCTCGTATATACTTCAGTGTAACAGAACGCTTTGGGGGGGGTAGCGAGGTCACACACCTGACGTGTCTGGTGGACGATACAGCGCATTCTAAAATTCTACAAAAGGTATGCGTACCTAATCTCAGAGTCTCAGCTCCACCCTCACGGGCACAAATTTGTAGCTTGCTAGCCTGCTTAGCATTGCTTATTCACATTCATCATTTTATCCTTTGCCATTTTACCACGTGCTTCAGGGTATTCCGCTTTTCTACTGTTTCAACTATGTGTATTTTACTGTGCACATCCGTTTCTCTTGGTTTTTTTCCACTTGTCTACATCTTGCATTATGACTGCGTGCATTAATTTTCTCCACTGAGTTTTACACGGATTGTTGCATCAATCTCAAAACATCTGCTGATTTGGAACCACATTGAACCATATAGTTCAAGAACAACCATAACGCCGGGTTCACACATCCACCATGAGCGAGGCATGAGCAGCGTGTTTTTGTTTTGGCATCCATATTAACAGATGACATCCTTTACACTGCAAGCGTGAGTTGTGAGGTGAAGCGTCCCAGACACGGCAGTGAGCGGATAGTTTTGGCGTTGAGCCCATATTTCCTGCAGAGCATACCACATATTTAATATAACTTCTTCCATCAGCAGTGAGGGATTTACATTTGATAAATATAAGGAATTAGTCAGGCTGATGGTGAAGGTTGATGAGTTAGAGGCATGCACCCAAATGCTAGTGAAGGTCAGTGAGAAAGTGACGCCATCAGATACTGCTTCTGATGTGGGTAGAACAGCGGGCAACATACACACTTTGGTTCTGGTTGTAGACCCACTGCAGCAGGGTGTTTGGGTAACGTCTCAGCGGCATACTCGCTCAGCAAAGTGACACCACTCACCCACTCCAGTTAGGGTTTCCAATCGATTCTCCCCACTTAGGGATGCAACTACTGAGAATCATGTTGAAAGAGCCTTAATAATTTGTGATTCTATTGAAAGGAACATGGAAATAGAGACTCCAGCCACTATTGTTAAATGCATTTCGAGGGCTCTGGCTTCTGAAATCAGATCAAATTTACAAGTGCTGGTTAATGCTAAATGCAGATTTTCTCAAATTGTTATTCATGTCGGCACTAATGGAGATCACTAAAGATAATGTTAAAGAGGTGTGTGAACTTGCAAAAATTATGTCAGACACTGTAATATGCTCTGGCCCCCTCCCTACTTACCATGGTGACTAGGTTTATAGTAGATTAGTGTTACTGAATGGCTGAATGTCTGAGTGGTGTCCTCCGCCACCCGGATTGAGGCGAATCACTTTGGGAATTGGGCATTCCAAATTGGGAGAAAAAGGGTGCTTAATGTGACCGTCAGATTTAAATAAATAAAAAAAAAAAACTCTGTCCTCTTTAGCCATTGCTACAGTATATAGATCACCCAGGCCGTACTCTGGTTTCCTTGGTGAATTTGAAAATTTTCTATCAGAGCTAGTAGTTAATGTAGATAGAGCTTTAATTGTTGGTGACTTCAACATTCACAGAGATAATGAAAATGACACATTGGGATTGGCATTTATTGATGTTCTCAAGTCTCCTGAAGTCAGACAATATGTGACAGGACCAACACCTCACCATAATCATATGCTAGATTTAATTCGGTCATATGGAGTTGATGTTGATACTATAGAAATTCTACAGTAGAGCGATGACATCTCAGATCATTACCTTGTCTCTTGTTTGCGATTGTCTCTTGTTTTGAGCTAATGTCACTCAATCTACACCACACAATCGTTCAGGTAGAACTATTCTTTTGACTGATTCTTTGGTGAAGATAATGATTCTTTGGCTTCACTAATAATCTTCCAGCATTGTCTCACACATTAAGTACACCAAAAAGTCTAGAAGAACTTGATGTAATAAAATAAAATAAAATATAAATACTGTCTTCTCTAGTACTCTTGATAGTGTTGCCCCCCTTCAATTAAAGAAACTCAAAGAAAAAAGCCCTGCACTGTGCTACAATGATCATACTCGTGCTCTCAAGAGAGCAGCTCGGAAAATGGAGCGCAAGTGGAAGAATACAAAATTAGAGGTATTTTGAAGGATAGTGCCTGTAGCTAGACAGGCACTAAAAGGTGCCAGGTCAGCATATTTTAGCAATCTCATAAAAAATAACCACAACAATCCTAGGTGTTATTTCATTACTGTGGCTAAATTGGTTAGGAATAAAGCATCGACTGAACCAGATATTCAATTGCAGCACAATAGTAATGACTTCATGAATTTCTTTACTGATAAAATTGAAATAATCAGAAATAAAACTGGAACTATGCAATCAAACTATACAAACTGTCACAGCACCTCAGAAAACAGTGTCTAATAAGTTTCCTCACAAGCAAATTCAATCCTCCACTGTCAAAGGTCATGAAGAGCTAACAAATCTTATCAAAGAAAATCAAGTCATAACATGCATGTTAGACCCAATACCAACTAAGCTCTTAAAAGAGGTATCCCCTGCAATCTCAGTACAGTACAGAGACTGCACTTATCAGAGTTACAAATGACTTTCTCTTGTCATCTGATCACAGCTGCATTTCTCTTCTAGTGCTGCCTTCAACATGGTAGGTCACAACATTCTCTTGAATAGGCTGGAGATTTATGTTGGCATTAGTGGACTTGCATTAGCATGGATTAGGTCCTATTTATGAGACTGCTACCACTTTGTATGTATAAACAAGGAATTGTCAAATCAAACAAAAGTATAGAGTGCCACAGTGATCAGTTTTAGGGTCTCTGCTTTTCTCCTTATACATGCTTACCCTGGGAGATATTATCAGGAATCATGGAATAAGTTTCATTATTTTGACTTCAGAGGATGAACTGATGCCAACTCCAACTGTAAGACAACAGATACTTCATATGCCACTGCCTGAACCTTGGACTTAGGATGGACCCCACCGAACCTCACCGAAATAACCTGCCAGTTGAACTGTGATGCACCTCATTGATCTCAGCCTGCATCACTTTGTCTATTGATGGAATACACTCTTGAAATTGAATACATAGACTATCATTGAACTGCCAACAAAAGCAGTTCACTATGTGAATGTCTGCAGTTAATCCAGGATGGACTTCAAAAACATTAGTCATTAATATTAGTTCATAAAATATATTATATATATATATATATATATATATATATATATATATATATATATATATATATATATATTTTTTTTTTTTTTTTTTTAAACACTGGACCTTAACGCTTCCTCAATTTACACAATTATACCATGACTTGCACTGCACACAAATAACTAATATTGGCATTATATTCATGTTATTTAACCAGAGGGGAACTGGCCCCCACAGTGAGCCTAGTTTCTCCCAAGGTTATTTTTCTCTATTAACCAAAATCTTATGGAGTGTTCCTTGCTACCGTCACCTTCAGCTTGCTCACAGGGGTTTTAAATACAATTATTTAATTATTAAATTTGTATACACAATTTACATTCATATTTAATCAAATTACACAATGATCACTCCAAGACTTCATAGATATTACAGTTTATTTTATTAATTATTTTGTTAATGTGTGATTTCCTGTAAAGCTGCTTTGAAACGATGCATGTTGTGAAAAGCGCCATACAAAAACAAATTACTTGACACCACCGCCACTGCTCTGCATCAGTTGGCGGCACCCAGCTACAACTCAAAATGCTGTTCCAAATTCGGCAAAGTATGTCTTTTTGTGGTTTGAGAGCTTGAATGAAACATATTAAAGGCAACAAACAGACAAATTGCCAAAGAAACGTAGCCATTTCTAATCATTCGGTTTGTGCAGTCACACCAGTTTCATACACTGACCTGCAAACTCAACAACAGCACTTTGTTCATTCTCAAAGTAGTACAAAAACCTTTGTAACTTGTGTGTATGGTGACTAGATTCACCTGCACCGCATCAGCGCTTCCTTGTGCGATACCTGTGCCTGGTCCTACAGTGACGCAAAGCTTCCCGTCCGGTGTGCGACCGGCTTTAATCACAGGGTGATCCTCGCTCCGCATTCAAATGTGCATTAACTGTAAAAGTGTTAGAAACTGTACGATTATTGTGGGTGCAAAATCCCTTATTGTGGGTGAATCTCTCAACACCTAACAAAGAAAACCTTGGATTACGGATAAAACTCAACTGCTATATAACTGTCACTAGTTGACCTTACTAGTTGTTGGATGACTAGTCGATAAGTCAACCATCCTCACACATCCCTATAATGAGCTGGAGTGAAATTGTGTGCATGTGTACCTGGGTAGGGAGTGGGCATCCGGGTGGCCGATAGGTGCCGTTTCAGAGCCCATTTCAGTCATCGGAGGACTGAATGAGGTATTGATTGATGGAATGGCTCTTCTCACCAACCTGCCCCAGGTGGCAATGTTAATGTTCATCTGAGGGGCACGCAGGAACGTTTTACCTGAGAGCAAAAGGGTTTGTTTATGAGATGAAGCAAACAGAACACAACAATGCATGAAGTAAAGTTTTCAAAGGTAGAAGCATCTGCAATCACATACTACTGCAGAGGATGTTCCTAGCCTAAGCTTTTAAAATAAGAGATATTTGCTTTCTAGGTGAAACCAAACTGTTAAAACCAGTTCAAATGAGAAGGTCAATGTTAATTCTGACTTCATTGTATAAACATTGGCCCCACAGTAGAGGAATATTGAACCACAAAACTGTGTCAAAGTAAGCTACTTTATCTAATCTTTGGAAAAGAACATGTCAACCCTTCTCAACACAGGGGCATATTTGGCACTTCATAACCATACCTTGCTGTTTGTAGAAGATTTTCTTTTGCCTTTGTAGTTTAGGTCGCCTCTCAATAACTGGGTTAAAAAATGTAACCTATATCCAAAAAGGTAGGCATAAATTGAATAAAAATATCCATAAATTCAACACACTTATATATTGTATGTGTGTCGAGTAGAAAAAAATGTAATTACCTCAGCAAATAGTGTTCCTTGTGGTTCAAGGTAAAGGCACATGCCATGACGCTGGTTGTCCAGGAAGTCCTCCAGCCGTAAAAACTTGACAGCACACAGTGAACGCCAGTCTCTCCAGTACACTGCTATCTCCAGCTCACGAGACTACAGGCCAGACAAAAAAAAAAAAAAAAGCATTTAATATGGGGTTTATGGAGGGTAGATACCAACCATTTACAAAAATGCATTTGTGCATGCAAATTCAGGTCATGACCAAACACACAACATGCAAAAATAAGCTGTATTCTTCTGTATAATATAGTTCTTTGCCAAGGGATTGCTATGCAGCTACATAGAGTTTTGTGTGGCTATTTATTTGTGGACCTTATTCACACTAGCGGCATCTTTGATTTTTAACGGGAATGAAAACAATGCAGTGAGGGATAGACTTAACATCTCTTCAAATGGCACAAATGGTATAAAGCTGTATAAAGCTCCTAGATCACATCTGATTTTCCACAACTCATGTCTGGAATTCTTTGTATACTGAATGTTCTTGGACAGATATTTTATCAATGTTTTGTCCTTGGAACAAACAAAAAACACTTTAAACTGCAGTACAGCCCATTGTAAATCTATTCTTTACAGTCTCGTTGTCATTCCCATTAAAAATCAAAGATGGCACTAGCGTGAATAAGGTCTATTTTGGTGAATTGCAAGGTTGTTTGATGATTTTTCTTACTTGCCCAAGTAAAAAGAGCCCACTCCCAGGTCTCAATGATATTCTGGTCTAGATGTTTAACCGATACTGGATTTTGCAAATACCGATAACAAGTTTTTAAGATCGATTTATAGAATGTTAAAAAGTCTTAGTCTTTTCTTAAAAATGACAGGCATAGACAGTCAACAAGTGTCCAACATAAATAAAATGCCAGATGCATTTTTATTGTTCAACCAGAATCCCGTTAATAACCAAAACAATTGAAGATTTGGTGAAAATGTACTTTCACATGTACTGTAAACAAGCCCGAAACACACCAGGCTCTGTTATTTAAAAATAAGGGAGATTTGGCTCAATTACAATACTCTATATTTATGTATTTACCAAATTAAGCTTTTTGTAGCCTATATATTCACTAGATGAGTTTTGTATACAGATATTTCACCCGATGAGGTTTACTTTAGAATAATGTTTATTATATTAACAAGATATGAAGTTGGAGAAACTATGTATGTGCTGATGGGGTACATTTCCAAATAGTTGCATTTTTGCATGCCCTCACTTAAATTTAGTTAGGACGGAAACTTTGATGAATACAGCCATTAATGAAAGATTTAGATGCAGCAAATCCACATGAGATTATATATTAAGAATAAAATAAAAAACACAAATAGACATACATCAACATAGATTCAGCAGTAAAACTGATTTATCAGTCTACCTATATTTTGGCCCCTAGATATGGCTCGGGTTCATCCTTCAATCTAAGCCTATCTGATATTCTTCCACATTTTCTCTTCTACCCAGTTCAATTACTAAGAAAACAGCATTATATGATGGTGATTTTATAATATGGGCATAAAGTGTATTTTACTCATTTAACCTGAACACATATTTGCAAGCACAAGCTTTGTTGATGATAATGAGGCAGCATAAACACTAGATAAAATATAATCTAAACATTCATATTATTTTTATACCATATTACATATCATATTTATATCATACAGAATACAATTTAAATGCCTGCTTTAGCCGAAACAGCATTTAAAATGTAACTAAAACTTGCTTATTAGAACATATTTCAAATTTCAATACTCTGAATCCTGGCTGGCAAGTCTGGAAACAGTCCCACCAGTAAAATATTCAAGTTTATATAAAATAGCATGTCAACTAATGAAAACTAAATGACTTACTCATCCGAAATTGTATCCTCTGCTGGATAAGTCTCTCTTCAAAATACAAACATTCAACAGAGTCCCGCTCTTCTTCTGAGGAAAATTGTAACTCTTCGTCACTATCTAGGAGTTCTCACTTGTGTATCGTGCTGTCTTTCAAAAATGCAGAAAAGCGGATTAACTTTGTTTTTACGGCACAGCCGGGGGCGTTTACCATTTGCATTGATCGCGCAGCACATTACCGTATGAATAGCGCCCTCTGCCTGTGGGTGTGATCACATTAGAGATAATTAGCTGAGCCAGTAGAAACTGTACATCGCTTTGTTTCATATGGATTACATTGCAGGAGAATATTTGTTTTAAATTTGAATTGTTTTATTTGAAAGTAGACATTTTAAGCTTTCTTTAGACATATGTTTCATGTTTGAGTGACAAGTATTTGGAGTTTCAGTTCATTTTTGTGACGCGTTTCAGATATATGCTCGCAAACCCAGAGACTGCTGATAGCTCACCCTTTTTATTTTCTTTATTTTACAAAATCACAAGGTTTTGCTGTTATTGTGAGTGTACACAAATAAAAGTAGACACTTTATAGTCTCTAATGATGTCTTACACTTATCTGTATGCCCAAAAATGAAGGGAGAATTTTATGTTGTTTCCGCTGTAATGAAAAAATCCAGCAGGACGCGCCGGCACGTCCGTCGACTCCAGAGGGTTAATCGACATTAATAATTGCGATTACAATATCGAGGGCAATAATCAACAATTATGATTTTTGCTATAATCGTGCAGCCCCAAGTACAATACAATTACAGTACAATGCACTCAATAGTAAGCATCTACTGTATAACAGTCTTATTGGAATCATATTAAAGTAGTAACTGAACTGTGCTCATTCTTTCCTCAAAGGAGTCATTTATTCAGTCATTTAACTTGTGCTCGCTCAAGAAAAAACTTTATCCTCAAAGGAAATTAAATAAAAAATGTATAATAATGGAAAAAAGAAAATCAGCATATTATTCTTGACAACCTCTATAGTGTCTCCATTCCTCCATAAAATAGCAGGTAACTAGTGTTGATAATGATTATAATGACACACTCATTAAAGTTGTTTCAGGTTTGCTGGTGGAAGAGTGAACAAATAAAAAATAATGCCATCCTAATTGAGGAAAAAACTATATTTGTGAGAGTAGAGAGATTGACATTACTTCTAGAGCTGCCTTGTATGAGATTCTATAAGAACTGGGTCAAATCTGGGATTAACAAATCTAAAGTTAATTGAAAGAGAGCCTGGGATGTAAGTGCATGTGAGCATGTGTGTACACATTTACTCATGTGTTGAGGGGATTATGGGATTAGATTGTGTTTTTGACCATGTAATTTAAGATTTGTTACCCGGTCAAGTTCCAGCGTAAACTTCTGGTCCCAAGACTGATTACTAACTGGCTTCCAATGGGTCTGTCCCACAACTGTGTTGTCCAGCTTCAGAACGGCACTGATTTCATCTGCCATAACAAAACAAAATGACTAACTATTAGTGGTGTACAAAGACCGGAGTACACAGTGTAAAAATATTTAGAGACTTAAAGGTGCTGTAAGCATTTATTTATTTTTTTTACATTTCATGGTAAAGTATACAAAAAATATTACTACTTCCTTAAAGATATTAATTAAATAAGTGTCCTGAGATATCTCACCAGTCTCTGTGACAGCTGTAGACTTTGTAAACAGCAATCAAAAATGTGTCTGCGGACATTGACGCTTTTCACCTGTCAATAATTTAGCTTGTTCTCATAGTGCTACATTTGAAGCAGATCAATGAGGCTATGATTCATAATGTTTATCAGTTGAGGGTGCTATTGTGACACTGGTTGAAGTTGTCAGCCACAGGAAAAAACAATGCTACTCTTTTGGATTTGGTCTCAAAATTATCTTTGGAGGGTGGGATTCTGGAATGAGGGAGCGTGGCTAATTCAACGGCTCAGTCATGTGAAAGCTTCAGAATGCTAAAATTGCTTACAGTACCTTTAAGCCACACTTAGTGCAGGAATGTCTTTGCATTAAATTATTATTAAAATCAAAATGTATACAGTATATATAGTGCACTTTATAAGTACATTTTACATCATTTTACAAAAATAAGTGAAAATGATCAAATAAAATTACCTATAAATTATAATATATCTATTGTAAATGAAAATTATTAAACAATAGGTAGTGTTCAAAATTAAAACAAATTGTTTACTCCTGTTGTTACTCTACAAAAAACCCTGTTCAAACTTAAAGGATAAGTTCACCCCAAAATCTGAATTCTCTCATGATTTACTTTTAAACCACCCCAGATGTGTATCACTTTCCTTCTTCAGCAGAACCGAAGATGTATATTTCTATAAGCCCATTTCAGCTAAGTTTGTCCATACGATGCAAGTAAAAGGGTACCATCAGGCTGCTGACTGTTTGATTGTCCAAAAGGCACAGTTAGTAATCCACTCGATTCCAGATGATCAATTAATGTCTCCTGAACCGAACCGAGGCATTTGTGTAAAAATAAATCCATAATTAAAACTTTAACTTTTTAAAAATGCTGAAGGAGGAAAGGCTTAAAGGTAATTCAATAATGAGAGTTTTCCTTTTTGGGTGAACTAAACTAAACTACATTTATGCATTTGGCAGACGCTTTTATCCAAAGCGACTTACAGTGCACTTATAACAGGGACAATCCCCCTGGAGCAACCTGGAGTTAAGTGCCTTGCTCAAGGACACAATGGTGGTGGCTGTGGGGATCGAACCAGCGACCTTCAGATTAACAGTTATGTGCTTTAGCCCACTACGCCACCACCACCGAACACTTTATGGACCCACTGTAAATTCACACAGACACACCAGGTATGAACAGAACATCTGTAAAGTGGTATTTTCCAGCAAACTATATTAAATAGTCATCTTGATGGCAAGTAATAGTGCATTTAGGAATCTACTAGAGAAGATTCTTTACATTGTGAGTAATCTGTTAAAGACTAATGATGTTATTAGTGATAAAGAGATACCAGCAGAGACTAAAACTGATTAATTAGTTCTGTTAATGGGGGGGAATAAGACACCACATTGCACATAGTAGACCACAATGCCCTTGTAAGTTCCTTTGGAATTATCTCAACTTCTAAATGCATTAAAGCATCCTACATTTTTACCAGGCATTTCAACATCTGATTGTGAAAGTAATATATGCTGAAGCCACTCAACTGGACAGGTCATCAGATTTTGAGAGGGTTCGGCTGACGCCGGATTTGTTCTTGCTTCCTCGGCTCATAAATGTGGAGCGTGCCTCACTGGGGCTCCAGCCGGGCAGAGTAACAGATGCTGTCTTAGAGCGACCCGGGACGTTTTCCAGGAGGTCCTGACAGCCCATGAGCCTCACGTCTAATGTGCCTGTGGATTTACAACACAAACCCCATTGAGAGACAGAATGCCTTGCAATCAGAGATGTAAATCACTAAACCTATATCAATTGTAATTCACACAAAATAATTGTGTGTGCAAACAAATACAAAAGTCTATTTCAAGACACATGCAGTGGTTATAGAGCCTTATTTGGAAAGTGCTGCTTTCTATAATGGCAATGTAAGCTCTCTCTCCCTTTCCTTCAGAATGAAGGTCAAAGTTGTATAAGATAAAGGGAGGGGGAGGGGAACGCTGGGCGAGTGTGTGTTGACACAGTGTAAAAAGTCGAATGTAGATCCTACATGCCATTACTCAGACAGCAGTTCTCCCCTTTCAAACAGAGCTGTACAATACTATCTGTTGTAATAGAGAACTAGGAGGCTATTCACACAGACTTTCACAGACTTTATATTGAAATATTGCATTCCAAGGAACAATTAACAGAAACAGAAATTGTATGACAACAGCGTAGATTTGTTTTTTCCTTCACCCAGTGACAAAACTCACCTACCAACCAATAATTTACAAGCATTTGGATCATGTAGAATAGGCCATGGATATGCTACTATATGCTCCACCACACCATTAAACACTAAAAGGAAGAGGCATCTGACATGGGCATAGTTGCTATTAGAAGAATCCATATTTATTTTTTCACCTTATTCTTCTCTGCTAGTAAAACTTAAAAAGAACTTTTATACATTTTCTTTCATGAATTTTCAAGTAATGTTTGGTTGTCTTCTACTGCTCTGTAGTTTATAGTGAATAGCAGACCAGCTGAAATGTGCATCGCACCAAATATGGTACTGGAGTAAATTTGTTTTTTGTTCAGCACAACAAATATTTGTTTAGCTCATGAAGTGAATAGTTATGTGTTCTGCAAATCGGATGGCTTTTTTGTTTCGCGGGTGGTGTGCATAATTCTTAAGCCCAAAGGATACTTCGGTTAGAGGCAAACGCTAACTGTTTACGTACAGGACATGTGAAGCAAATTTCGTCATCAAAAGAGTGCTCGAGAACACGTGTGGGTTGGTTTTTACAATCGCGTGTATACCAAATGTGCAGAATGCGCATGTGCCTTTGGGCTTTAATCCTGTTACCAGGTATCATATTATCAAATGTTTCAAAACTCCATTTCTACAATGTGACTTTATGGAATTGGTTTTGTTACCGGTCAGGGCAGCAGGTTTGGCCACAGTGCTGTACTGGTTGCTGGTAGACATGATGCTTTGGCGAGGACTGAGAGGTGGAGAAGAAACCATGGCTAACTCCTCCATAATCAGACTGGCCTTCAGGTGATTTTTAGGCAGTTCACGGAGTCTTTGCTCCAGAGAGAATTTCAACAGGTCTAACTTCTGACTGGACTCATTCAAACGGGCCAGAGCCTGAAAGACAGAGTTAAACAGAGCTTACAACACAAACAGACAAAACATAAAACCACATTGATTTTTTTACAAAGACAATTTGAACAGACTAGAGTAACTGCCATTGAGTAGTAATCTAAATATTACAATAGAAGACCTCTGAAAGATATGTGCGATTTTGAAGCAGACACAAAGATAAATAATGGTGTGTGCAGACCTTTGGCAAAATGAGTGGGAAACTCCATGGTATATCTATGGGATAATGTCTAATCATCTGCCTTAGTTCAACACATACATTCCTTACTTACTTGTGACACTGTCGATGCAGAAGATTCACATTTCTCTGTGACCAAACAGTCTCATTCGTTACATCAGATCAATCTCAAGAAAATATTTGTAAAAGTTTTGAGATCGTGTACCTAAAGGTGAAATGTGTCTATTTCTATGTTAAAATACTTCCCATTATCTAGACTTACAGTGGATAAGCAAATATAAGTAAGCAATTTGAAGGTCGACTTCCTTGAAAATTGTAAAACACTGTGGCTCTGTACCACTTTCAAAACAATGCTCTGCCTGTTTGAGCATCCTGACCGGTCCGAAACAGAGGCACTGCCTCAACCAGTGGTGTGAGTTTGGGGCAGGACTTACTTGTTTGTCTGACCCATGGTAGATAGGGGAGTGTTCATATATTGCAATTCCGTTTGTTGCTGCTAGTGGCCCAAAAATTACACACTTGCCCTTTAACTTTGATCTAAGTGAGTTCAGTTGTTGCTAACTTCAGCTGTTTTATTAACTTCACACACCCTCCATCCAAAACCCTGCAGCCCAAAGAAATTTAAGCAAACCGAAACGTGCAAAATGCACTAATATCTGTTAGGTATCAGAGACATTTTATGCATGGAATTCTGAAAAAAAGATGCTTACAGCACCTTTAAAATAAAACTAAGCCAAGTCCTTCTCTAAAAAGTGGAAACTGATAGGCAGAGGATTACTCACAGGAACAAAACAATTATATGATAGTTCTAAACACGATCTCATATTTTAAATCCTGTGTAATACCATAATTATGGACTAAAGAGAAGCTATAAACATTTGCCCCTTGAGGCAATGTAGGCTATTAAAAGCATTTTTTTAAATGAAAATCTATTTCAATGAATTCAGGATACTCATTTGTTTGTGGAAACAGAGCTGACCTCTAAATGAGCTTTCTTTTCTGTCACCTTCCCTGTTCCCAGCAATTTCATCACATTCTTTGCACCTTCTGCCACAGCAGACTCTATCCGGAAGTGATGTCTTAGCTCCTCTATCCTCAGGTCTAGTGGACTGATGATAGGCTTGCTTGTAGAATCTGTAATGTCAGGATTGATGCCTTAATCCCACAGCTCTGCTCATTAAAGATGCAAATGTACAAGTAGAGAGTAAATCAGCTAGACAACAAACCATTGTTGTTCTCGTAGTTCATCTCACTGGTCTGGCTGGATTTGAGGATCTGCATTCGAATGAACTCAATCTTTGTCTTGCTGTCCTGAAGCATCTGTTGAGCTGCCGAGAGCAGTTTGCGGTCCTGCAGATAATGCCATGGGAGGAAAATAAAAACAGGACAAAGAATATATGAATTAAAATAGGAGAGGTGCAGCAAAATATGCACAAGTGGGCAATGCTTTCAACAAGTTTAATATGTAAAACATTATAATGCTGAAGGAGTTGGTAGTTTATGTACTTTGAAATCTAAATGTACAAAACATATGAATCAAGGATTCATGCCATTTCTATTTTAAATTAATTACAGTTAAGAATGATATCTTGTGAGGGCCTGGGTAGCTCAGCAAGTAAAGACGCTGACTACCAAACCTGGAGTCGCAAGATCGAATCCAGGGCGTGCTGAGTGACACCAGTCAGGTTTCCCAAGGAACCAATTGGCCCGGTCGCTAAGGTGGGTAGAATCACGTTGGGATAACTTCCTTGTGGTCACTATAATGTGGTTCTCGCTCTTGGTGGGGCACGTGGTGATTTGTGTGTGGATGCTGCGGAGAATAGCGTGAGCCTCCACATGCGCTAGGTCTCTGCAGTAACGAGCTCAACAAGCCACTTGACAAGATGTGCGGATTGGCGGTCTCAGACGCAGAGGCAACTGAGAGTCATCCTCGGCCACCCGGATTGAGGCGAATCATCATGCCACCATGCTTGCCCAAAACAATGATTTGACTCATTGCACTAAACAACCGGGACCACAGGTATTATTACAAATGTATTTTATTTTGTTTATTTTGGTAACAAACAACCATCATTTGAATTACTTTCTGCCATCGATTGATTTCTTACTTTCACATTTAAAAGATTTCATGAGGATATACACTACTTGTGATAGGTCGGCAAAAAGATACCGGTCGACATGTCTGGACGTCTTTACATATAGTTCACAAAACTAGGCATTCAGAACGAACGTTGCCACCTATTTCAACTACGTCAGAATGTCCATGAATCTTCGATAGCATTGTTGGCAGGGCAGCCAGAGCTAATTTTGACGCTCTCGCCTCTGGACTGAATGCATGGTTACTGTTAAAGCTGTGATAAAGTGAAACCCACAAATGAAACGCAACAATCCAAAATTTGTATTCAAACAATACATCCATCATTGCGTCACTTTCAGTACTCAATGCAGTATGAATGTTTTTTTTCTCCCTGTTGTTTGATGTAATGTGTCAAAGGGTTAACATGTTTGCCTGTCACACACAGTATTTAAATCCAGTGACTGTGAATGCATCAGGAGTCTCTGTGGACTGAACTTCCTGTAAGCAGCCATTAGAGGCTTACATTACCTTAAGAGGCCTTTCCTCTGGATGTCTAAACCAGCTGGGAACCTGCATGCAGGACTCACCACTTCACACAGCAGCCAATTCATGACTGACCAGGCAAAAGGCTTCATGCATTTCCAATATTTTGTACACGTTAATGCAGACATGTGTGATTTTTTTCTCACTGCTACAGTAAAATTACTTCCAATTTTTCCAACAAAAAGGAATACAAAAGATATTGTTTCCACATAAAAAAGTTTTACAGTAATAAAATAAGCTGTTTTACTTCACATGGAGGATGGGGTGGCATTGAAATCACATTACCAGCCAAATACCATTCACTTTATTTTGGCAACTCCTCGTTTACTGGATACTTCTAGCTGGTGGAATAAAACATGGCTGATTGCAGATCACAGATTTCTTCTATGGCATAGTTAACTGAAATATTTTGCATGATTCTACATCCACACCACCAGGTATCAGTATAAAAGGGCTGTTACATTTACCTTTGGGAAGGCATGGGAATATGGGAAGGCATGGGTGGATGTGAAGCAACCAAAACAACTTGCCAAGTAGTCTATTTTTTTTTTTTTTTTTTAGAGACTTTATATTCTAAAACAATAAACGTTACAAATATTTGCTCATCTATCGCAAAAATCAGTGTAGCTATTAGTGTTGTCACGATACCAAAATTTCATGGTTCTCAAAATCAATTTGGATACCACAACAAAAACATGCTAATATGGTTATGTGCTAATGAACACTCCTATAACCTATTAAAAAGTTATATTTATTGTTAAAAAATAAAGAAATGGATGTTTCCTTAAAAGTGTTGCTTAAGTGTTTAAGTAGGGTCCAACTGAAATCTGTTTTAATTTTTTATGTTTTTAAAGATTAATTTTATTTCATCATCAAAATGGTGTCTAATCAAATTAATTCTTAAAGTGAAAATAGAACAGTTACATTTCAACACAAGTAACATTTTTTAACAAATGTTTATTCAGTACAACAGTACTCTTGCTTGTGATATATTGCTTAATTTTATTTTTTATTAATCTTTTTTTATCATTATTATTACAAGAGCGAATATTACATTTTACTATACAGTTGTACTATATTTCAGTTTCAGATTCTTCAATTTCAGGTGTATAGCTTTTTATTTTGCCATTTTACAGCATGCTTCGCTTTCTTACCGAGTTTCTACTGTTATATTACTTCACTAACCTGTTTTCCTTTCCATTTCTTTTTCCACTTGTCTACATCTCACATTTTGACTGTATGCATTTGTTTTCTCTCCTGTGTTTTACACTGATTATTGCATCAATAATTCTAAATCTAATCTGCTGATCAGAAACCAACACAACAACAGCATACAATTGCATGAGGGATTCACATCGATCTCAAACCCTCGCCACTCAACAACCATAACAGCAACAACAAACAATTGCAGTAAGTCATGGCACCCGCTCATATTATTGCTTCCTGCATTGCATGCAACATGTTTACTATAGCTTCTTCCATTAGCTGTGAGAATTAGGTTGAAAGAACCCTGATTATAGGAGATTCTATTGGAAGGAACATGGAAATAGAGACTCCAGCCACTATTGTTAAATGCATTTCCGGTACCAGAGCATCTGATATCAGATCAAATTTCAAGTGCTAGCTAATGCTAAATGCTATTATTTTCTAAAATTGTAATTCATGTCGGCACTAACGATGTACGGCTTCACCAGTTGGAGATCACTAGAGATAATGTTAAAGAGGTGAGTGAACTTAACTTGAACTTGTGAGTGCAAAAATAATGTCATTAGATCTCTCAACCAAAGCACTAATTGTAAATTAAATTATAACAGACCATAGATTGGATGTGCTCTGTTTGACTGAAACCTGGCTTAAACCGGATAAATATATTACTTTAAATGAATCTACTCCCCAGGTTATTATTATAAACATAAGCTTCTCCTGAAGGGTCGAGGAGATGATGTTGTTGCAATTTAGTGTGAAGTTTTTGGTTTTATTTAGAGGACAGGATATAAGTTTAAGTATTTTGAACTAATAATGCTTAATGTGACAACGTCAGATTCAAATATACAATCTCTGCCATCTTTTGCCCTTGCTACAGTATATAAATCACTCAGGCTGTATTCGGATTTCCTTGGCAAATTTGCAAATTTTCTATCAGATCTAGTAGTTACTGTGAATAGAGCTTTACAAGTTGGTAACTAGATAATGAAAATGACACACTTGTCAATATTCTCAACTCATTTGGAGTGAGACAAAATGTGACAAGACCAACTCATCACCATAATCATACACTAATTTGAATTGTCATATGTAGTTGATGTTGATACTATAGAAATTCTGCCGCAGAGCGATGACATCTCAGATTAGAGGTAGACCGATAAAGGATTTTGCCGATACTGATTACCAAATTGGGAAGACAAGCCGATAATTTTTAAAATTGATACTGAATTAAAAAACAACATTTAAAGTAGGGATGCACCGATACCACTTTTTCTCTTCCGATCCGATTTTGATACCGGAAAACTCAGTAACGGCCAATACCAATCCGATGACAGTGTTGTTTATTTGCATAATTGGTTTAAAATATCTTTACATTATTGTGTGGAACTAATTGGGAGTACTCTTTAATATGTAAAGAAACACAAATCTCTACCTACACATTATTTCAATATAAATGTATAGCTTATTATGAAACACTTTATTATTAACAAGTATACTGGATAATGTAGCAGCAAAATTAGTTTTCAGTAGAAAAGAAACCAATGTTTTTTTTACATCTGGGCTTTAAAGGATTCAGATCTCTTTTTTGTTCAATTTAGTTGTAAGACATCAGTCCACTTTTCATTCACACAATAATCTTTTGGAACCCATTCAATTTAAATATTGTTATAAATTGTAAAATACAAATGATGACAATAATAATAATAATATTATATTTTAATATAAATATAGATTTATATATAGATTTATATATATATATATATATATATACACAGTGAGGAAAATAAGTATTTGAACACCCTGCTATTTTGCAAGTTCTCCCACTTAGAAATCATGGAGGGGTCTGAAATTGTCATCGTAGGTGCATGTCCACTGTGAGAGACATAATCTAAAAAAAAAAATCCAGAAATCACAATGTATGATTTTTTAACTATTTATTTGTATGATACAGCTGCAAATAAGTATTTGAACACCTGTCTATCAGCTAGAATTCTGACCCTCAAAGACCTGTTAGTCTGCCTTTAAAATGTCCACCTCCACTCCATTTATTATCCTAAATTAGATGCACCTGTTTGAGGTCGTTAGCTGCATAAAGACACCTGTCCACCCCATACAATCAGTAAGAATCCAACTACTAACATGGCCAAGACCAAAGAGCTGTCCAAAGACACTAGAGACAAAATTGTACACCTCCACAAGGCTGGAAAGGGCTACGGGGAAATTGCCAAGCAGCTTGGTGAAAAAAAGGTCCACTGTTGGAGCAAATCATTAGAAAATGGAAGAAGCTAAACATGACTGTCAATCTCCCTCGGACTGGGGCTCCATGCAAGATCTCACCTCGTGGGGTCTCAATGATCCTAAGAAAGGTGAGAAATCAGCCCAGAACTACACGGGAGGAGCTGGTCAATGACCTAAAAAGAGCTGGGACCACCGTTTCCAAGGTTACTGTTGGTAATACACTAAGACGTCATGGTTTGAAATCATGCATGGTACGGAAGGTTCCCCTGCTTAAACCAGCACACGTCAAGGCCCGTCTTAAGTTTGCCAATGACCATTTGGATGATCCAGAGGAGTCATGGGAGAAAGTCATGTGGTCAGATGAGACCAAAATAGAACTTTTTGGTCATAATTCCACTAACCGTGTTTGGAGGAAGAAGAATGATGAGTACCATCCCAAGAACACCATCCCTACTGTGAAGCATGGGGGTGGTAGCATCATGCTTTGGGGGTGTTTTTCTGCACATGGGACAGGGCGACTGCACTGTATTAAGGAGAGGATGGCCGGGGCCATGTATTGCGAGATTTTGGGGAACAACCTCCTTCCCTCAGTTAGAGCATTGAAGATGGGTCGAGGCTGGGTCTTCCAACATGACAATGACCTTAAGCACACAGCCAGGATAACCAAGGAGTGGCTCTGTAAGAAGCATATCAAGGTTCTGGCGTGGCCTAGCCAGTCTCCAGACCTAAACCCAATAGAGAATCTTTGGAGGGAGCTCAAACTCCGTGTTTCTCAGTGACAGCCCAGAAACCTGACTGATCTAGAGAAGATCTGTGTGGAGGAGTGGGCCAAAATCCCTCCTGCAGTGTGTGCAAACCTGGTGAAAAACTACAGGAAACGTTTGACCTCTGTAATTGCAAACAAAGGCTACTGTACCAAATATTAACATTGATTTTCTCAGGTGTTCAAATACTTATTTGCAGCTGTATCATACAAATAAATAGTTAAAAAATCATACATTGTGATTTCTGGATTTTTTTTTTTAGATTATGTCTCTCACAGTGGACATGCACCTACGATGACAATTTCAGACCCCTCCATGATTTCTAAGTGGGAGAACTTGCAAAATAGCAGGGTGTTCAAATACTTATTTTCCTCACTGTATATATATATATATATATATATATATATATATATATATATATATATATATATATATATATATATATATATATATATATATATATATATATATATATATTTTTTTTAAATACAACAGTAATATAAAGTCATGCACTTTTTAAAACCTCACGCTTTTAAATTTGACATTCCATCTAAACTCTACAGGAAGCCCTGTATGTGACTGTTTGTAGGCAAGTTCACAATAGTTTAATTCGCTTCTTATTCAAATTCGGGTCAAATGCACATCCGGTGCCGTTCTAAATGCATATTATAAGTGAACCGAACTATTGAGCATCTACATCTGAGATGATGATCGTGGAGTAGCACTCAAATATTGCAAACCGGAGTGAATGCCAAAAGTAGCAGCGAGTGTGTGTTTGTGTGTAAGCAGAGCAGCACCATTCACTGACGTGCTGGCGCTGTGAGATTTTATATATTTACTTATTATAAACAGCCTTTTGTGATTCACAGAGCTATTGCATGTCGTCAAGTGGCTGATCACTTCACTTCTCGTGAGAGGTTTTTAATGTGAAACTAGGGCAAACTAGTGAATTGCAATGTCTTGTGCTTTAACGCTTTATACGATTCAGTGATATTTTTGTTTGGATTTTGTGCTGTTACACTCATTTAAATTCTCCAAGAAACTCGTCTCTCTCTCACACACACACACACACACAAAATGGAGCACAAGTGGATGAATTCAAAATTAGAAGTATTTCACAGTGCATGGAAGGATAGTGTCTCCTCTCATAGAAAATAACCACATACAATCCTAGGTGTTTATTCTGTACTGTAGCTAAAGTTGTTAAGAATAAATCCTCAACTGAACCAGTCAGCACAATAGTAAAGACTTAATTTCTTTACTGATAAAATTTAAATAATCCAAAACAAAATTGAAATAATGCAATCATCTGTCACAGTACCAAAGAAAACAGTGTCTCATAATTTTCCTCACGAGCAACTTCCTTTGCTGTCATAGGTCATGAAGAGCTAACAAAACTTATTGAAACATCAAAAGCCACAACATGTATGTTAGATCAAATTCCAACTAAGCTCTTAAAAGAGATATTCTCTGTAATTTACAAACATCATTTTAATATTATTAACCCCTCGCTATCCTCAGGACTCGTCCCAAGAAACTTTAAAATTGCAGATATCAAACTGTTATTAAGCCACAGCTTGATCCTGGAGAATTTGCTAATTACAGACCCATTTCAAATCTGTCGTTTATGTCGAAAATGCTACAAAATGTTGTGTCCTCCCAACTATGTTCATTTCTACAGAGAAATAGTATATATGAACAATTTCAGTCAGGATTTAGGCACCATCACAGTATAGAGGAATGGTGGGGAACCCTGTTCCTGGAGGGCCACTGTTCTGCAGAGTTTAGCTCCAACCCTAATCAGACAAACATGAACAAACTAATCATGGTCTCCAGGATTACATGAAAAATTAAGGGCAGGAGTGTTTGACTACGGTTGGAGCTAAACTCTGCAGGACAGTGGCCCTACATGAGCAGGGTTCCCCACCCCTGAATAGACTATCAATTAATTACCAACAAAAGCCTTCATTGGCCAACTAACAAAAGACAATGTATCTATGTGAATTTCTTCAGTTAATCCAGGATGAACTTCAAAAGACATTAGTCATTTATTTTAAAGTTCATACAAAAACTTGGTTTAACACTGGTACTTAACACTTAGTTGACTAATTACTGAATTGCACTGCAAATAAATAACAAATATTGGCATTATATTCATGCTTTTTAAGAGCCCACAGTGAGCCTGGTTTCTCCCAAGGTTATTTTTCTCTATTAACCAAAATCCTTGGCACAGTCACCTTCGGCTTGCTGATTGGGGTTCTAAATACAATTATTGTTTAATTATTCATTTTAATACACAATTTGCAATCATATTTAATCAGACTACATAATGATGACTAAGACTTGGTAGATATCAGTTTCATTTTCTGCTAATGCATGATTTTCTGTAAAGCTGTTTTGAAACGTTGTGCGTTGTGATAAGCGCTATACAAATAAAAACGAATTGACTGTTTTGAATTGTGCTTTTATTTTGACACACGATTTAAAATGGAAGCTTCACTTCTCTGGATAAACAGTTAGCAATATTGCCCTGTGTGATCGTTTTAGCACAAATGCTGTGATTTAAGTATTTAAATATATAGTCTACATGTGCTGCATGCCTCACAATGGTTTGGTGCTCTGATCTGTCATTTCATAAAATGCAAATGATTCTCAATGTCTGTGGAGTTTCCAGTGTATGAGCAGTTGGCTTCAAACATTCATTCACGCAGCTCATACAGACGAATATTGTAGCCTTTCGCACTTTATTAATCACACTATGACATACTAAGAATTTAATTTGATTAATTGTGCATTTCAGTGTAAAATGAGTAACAGAGCATGCACTCATATGCATGTGCATTTGAAAGCAGGGACCGAATTGAGTCAGTGCTTGGTACAACCAGTACTGCAGAAACACTAGTATCATGACTGTATCATTTCTATTTTACTATTGACTTGGTTCCAATGTACCAGTACTTTTGACATCACTACTAGCTATATATTAAGCACTGCCAACATAGAGGTCTCTGACAAAGCCCGCAACTTTCTATTGGTCAAGTCTGTGAATCGAATTTGTACGTCAAAGTTAACCCCATGTGAAATTCAAATAAGGAAAATCTTTGCCACTGGAAGTCCAACATTCCTTATGGATTCTCATTAAGTGGACTGTATTTCAAAGAAATTTTACATTCAAAAGTAACATTTAAAAGTAACATTTAGTCCAATATGCCATACCGACCAGTGCAACATAGATAAAATATTACATCACCGAATGCACCTATAATGTGTAAAGACACATATACACATACATACATTTTATTTATATATATATATATATATATATATATATATATATATATATATATATATATATATATATATTTTTTTTTTTTTTTTATTATTATTTTTTTTTTCCCCCTCTCTAAATGGCTGTGATGATTTCACAGACCTCCTTTGTGACTCCAAGATGCAAATTGTAACCACAAAGGCTCTGTAATTAACAGTGTCATTCTTGATAAAAGCAGCACAGGGAGGAGGTGAAGACACTCCAGGCCAAAACCAAGCCAGAGCCTGAGAGCGATTCTGCTGATAGCATATATTTAGACAAACAACGTGTACAGTAACCAGCACTGAAGCCTGATGTTTTAGTTTTTTTGTCTTTAAAGAGGAGAAGGGTGGTGGAACTGCACTGTTCTATTCCAGTTCTCCTTAATGTCAGCTGCACCCCAGGGGATAACAATCATGACATTGGCATATATGTACAAAAAAAATATGGCCAGTCTTTGGTTTCCTTTACTTTTTTTGGAGAAAGTAGAGAAGATATTTCAGCCCAATTTAGTGGATATGTTTGCTCACAACTGTTTTTATTTCTTGGGATGAAACCTCTCTCACAGTCTCTTTAAAAGATCAAACAACCTCATCTTCTCTCAAAGAAAGAGGGATGACTACTGTTTAAATTCTTTTTAATAATGTGCTGAAACTTGTCCTAAAAAAACAACATCAGACACAAAAAAAGCCATACAACGAGAGGGCATTTTACCTTAGAAGAGCCGTTGGAATACATCTGTATCATATTTTCGGCTCCCTGTTTCACTTTGAGCTCAATGTCTGCCTGTTTCTTCAGAGCAGCCAGTCGGCCACTATTGGTGGACGTCCGGGCTTCACTCTTTGGGGTGTCTGGGGTAAGTGGGTAATCTGAAACTAAACAAAGACAAATCAACATCAAAGATTAAATAAAACACAAAAGCAATCAATATATACAGGAACGTTTAGGAGAAATTACAGCGCATGTAAAAGCAAAAGATTAGCTAAACGGTGCTTGATTTTGCAGGTTGGATAATAAATGCTAAAAACAGGACAGCTAGCGTGAGGAACATTCTGAAGTGGCATTTTAGATAACATTTACATTTCTTCATTTGGCAGACGCGTTTATCCAAAGCAACTTACAAGAGAGTAAAACATAAGCGAATCATCTTAAGGAGACAGTGTTACGAAAAGTGTCAAACAAAGTTTCACTATCATCAGAATAAAAGCAGCACAACATATAACTGCACTAAAAATACAATAAAAGTTTGACCATGGAGGATGCTAATACTAAACTCAGATGAGCTTAGCAAGAAATCTTGAGACACGTCTGCATCTTTTGTTAACATCACACACTCTGTTGGGAACAATGTTTAAAGGGGTCATGTCATGAAAAATAAAATGTTCCCTGATATTTTGACAAATATAAGAGGGCTTATATTTGACAAATATACGATACACACGGACACAGACACACTAAAAAAATGCCAGTTCACACCAAATCAGTAACAAATTTGTGAGACGAACCTCTGACGGAAGGTCTATTCACACGGAGTCTGTAAAGAAACAAATCCAAAAACTATTTCACCCCTGAACAGATGGCTGCGCTGTTCTACAAACATTCATTACAGTGATCTCCTGCCCACAAACTTCAGCTGTTAGAGATAATGCATGCTGTTAAAGCATTTAACTAATTTGGCATAACCTTTTCATTATGTTCTTTCCATATTGTTGATGCATTTTGAGGAGTATAAAATCTGTTTTTTATGTGAGTGAGATGAGTAAAGAGAGCTGTATTTTGTTACAAGAACTGACACCCAAATTTTCTTTTATAATACCTGGACAATAAAACACAATGTACAGTGATATAAATACACATTGAATAATGTACATTAAGAAAGGTGTGGTTCTACAAATGGTTTGTCAACTGTAGTAATTTTTATGGAATATTTTACTACAATCTTGCCACATCTCACTGCTATTTTAAATGCCAGGATAATATAACAGTGATATAGCGTACATACTAAATAATGTACATAATGACAAAAAAACATAACCAGCCTTTTTAAAACAGACCGCGTTTACGTTTGCAGAACAAGATCATGAACTGCAACTATTTATGATTTATATAATTTTCGGTGGCACCAGCTGCTCGTCCAATTCCAGTGTTTGCCAGTTGATTAGCGCCACCAACGCGCTGGATTGAGAAGCTGCAGCGATACAGTAAAAACGTATCCAAAAATTCAAATGATTCAGACCACTCTCCGTTAGGGCTTGGAATAAAAACAGATTATTTTACAAATCATGATTCTAGAGCCAAATGATTTTAAAATAGTCTCCCTGATGAAAAACCTTTAAAAAAACCTCAATGCTACAATGATTAATAGATACATATAGGAAGTTATATTTGTGTAGAGTTCCACACTAACAGGTTTTCTATGAGAAATTTTGACTCTTTAATTCTTTACATTTAGTCCTTTAATGCACCGCTGCTTCAGCCATCAAGCTCTGTTTGTACACTGTTGGATGTCAAAATCCTCTGCTGTGATCAATATTCCTGTTATTATGCATAATTCTAAAGTTTATTTGAGAGGGGTTGTGGAGAGAATGTCAGTAGTCATTCTGCAAATTCTGTCTGACACTGCTTTAATAAACAGTTTAGCTGTTTAACTGTTGGATGCTGTAAACGCCCCCCAGCAGTATTTATAATCTAACAGCAGGGTATTCATGTGCAGTGGTGGGCAATTGAAATGCACCTGATAACATTTTGAAGAACAGACGAAAGACATGCACGCAAGGCGCGTTTGATTTGCTTTTTTGTTCAGAAGTTAATTCGCACATTGCGAGTTCTCTCTGTCAGTGTTCTTTGAGCAGATTATAAGAATAATGTTGTCTATGAGAACGATGCATAGGATCCCAGTCTATCTCAGGATGCATATGCAAATAACATGCAACAACATGGGGACTACAGGTGAATTGTCATGCGTGTCATAATTCAGTACAGTCCCAACAACGGTTCTTAAACAAGTTTAAACTTTAGCCTTCATTTGTTTTATTTTATTTATCATTATGATAATTGTAATACCCTTTGGTAATATGTGTTATATTTTATTTTCTAAAATAACAAAATTAGTTTGATAAGTTAAAATAATAATATATTGTATACATTTTTTTTTTTTTTTTTTTTAAATACAAATAGACACAATGTAGCCTTGTGTTCCTTAGCATTAAGACCTCTTTCAGACTGCCACTAAAAATCAGATTTTTTGCATATCCAGATTAGTTTTTGATAGTCTGGACAGCAAAAAAAACACCTGAAACACATGGAGATTTTTCCAAATCCGATTCAAACCACATCAGGAGGTGGTTTCAAATGCGACTGGAAATTGATTTTTTCAGATGCGTCTCGGTCTGGATGCTCAGGCTGCTCAATTCGGATTTCAAGTGGTCTTTTGCATCACTCTTAACGCAACACACAAGGATGATGTCAAAAATAAGTGATTGCAGCAAGGAATAATCACAATATTTACCAGTCTCCTCCACTACTGAGCTTGTCTTGTTAGACGGAGGAGTACTGCACCGCGACTGAACAGGGCACTTATTTGGAGAGCGAGATGATGCACCTCGCATCTGTTTTGAAAGCATTGTCATGTGGGTATGCCTACGTTGTTACCAAAGCAACCCATGCGGATAGGTTGGTTATGTCTGAGCGCACATATCTGATTTGATCACTTGCAATTAATAGTGAGGACAGTCTGCCTGAAAAGATCTGATTTGAGAAAAAAAACTGATTTGCCTGCAGTCAGAACATAGCCACCTAGCTCAGCCAACACACTGGCTGGTCCATTGGTAGTTTAGCACATCCCTACCTTTTACCTGAAAATTATACATTACAGTGTAAACAATTATAATTTCAGACACAACTATTCTTCAATAGACATCTATTTCTGTGAAAAAGGACAAAGTTTTTTTTTATCTTTAAGAATTTTTTTTTTATTTTTTCAAAACATCAAAAAAAAATAAAATAAAATCGCAATATTTACAGAATTGCAATATCGCAATACATATCGAATCGGCTAGGAAATATCAAATCGGGAAGTCAGTGACAATACCCAGCCCTACTCTCCTTAAAAAAAAATAAAAATAAAAAACCCCCAGTGGACGATTTGTCAACCCGATGTGAATAGAGCCATGGGAATCCATTATTTCCAAATCTTTCGTTTCAGAACTTAAAGCTTCATCTCCAGTACAAAGAGCATTTATTGTTTCCACTCTGAAAAAAATTACACATTTTAAAATGGGCCACACTGAGATGTCAACATGTGGTGTTCATTTGAATAGCCCTATCTCCACAACATACATTATCGTTGTGGTGAAAGAGCGACTGAGGTACTCCAACAGTAAAAGTGGTAATATTGTTCCAGTCATTTATTTTACATTTAGCCAATTCATTTAGCAGATGCTTTTAGCCAAAACAACTTGCAAATGAGGAATACAGCAAAAGTGATTTGACCTAAGGCACTAATGTGAGATGTGCTACAAAGTTTCAAGTTGCTCAGAGAAATACAAATAGGTGAGCAATAGTTGTGATAGAACAATATCTTTTATAGGAAGAAAGAAGACAGTTAGAGCACAAAAGAGATGGATTTTCAAGATTTTTCTTGAAAGTAGTTAAGAGAATCAGCTGCTCAGATGGCATTAGGAAGATCCTACCACCATCGAGGAATGCTGGAAGTGAAAGACTGAGACAGTGATTTAGTGTCTCTGTGCTCATCCACCAAAAACCAAGTTTCTGGAGGACACACAGACATTTAACCAACAGAAAGATTAAAACGTTGAGTAAGGTCTTTAGATGTTGTTGTTGTGTTCCTGGTTGTGGAAAACTGCATCTCTGCATAGAATTCTGAAGCATCCCAACATAAGGAATGAGTGGTTTATTTAAACATTTCCTATACGCATCAATGTGGGATTATAAATTTGTACGGCACATTTCTCTATGGATTCTTTTGAGAACAAATATGGCTTTGCAAAGAAACTTATAATGAAAGACGAAGCAGCACTAACTCTTTTGTACAAGAAAGTAATGCAAAATAAACCATGATGAGAACACCAATGTGAAGCAAATCAATCTTTTTACACCATTGAAGAATTACCTAACTGCTCACAAAATACTGATTTGAGATTAAATCATTTTATTTTGGAGACATATAAAAATTTGGACAACTCATGTAATATGCAACAGCTAGAATAATTTCATGGTACATTCAACACTTTAAGAACTTTGTAACAACACCTAAAGAAATTTAGCCAAACAATAAGAGGGTGGGGTTTTTTTTTTTTTTTTTTTAATTAACTTTAACATTTAGATGGGTTGTGCAATAAACAGAAATGACAATGATATAATGACACCCAGTGAAGGACTTGTGCAGGCAGGATGAATAGAAATGTTCTCTCAGGTGACAGCATGTACCAGATTCTCAAAGACTCTGTGAGAACTGCTATACTATCATGGTAAGTCTTGCACAAGCTTGAGCAAACATCAAAATGAACAGAAAATACAGAAGGCGAAAACCTACAACATTGTCAGTAATAATGTTTTGACTTTTTTGGTTACTAAAAAGAGCTTAAAAGATGAAAAACTTTCAGATTTTTTGTCAAACACCACAAAGTATTCAGCAGTACTATCATATTCTCCCTCTGAAACACATGCACACAAAAACATGGAGTACACTTCAGGATTATTTTATGATTAGCTAAGGTTCAGAATGATTAGATCATCCACTCATGTCCTGACAAGTTTAGTAAACCACAAATTATACACCTGCAAAGGTAAGGTGGAAGCCCTGTTTCGATTTCTCTCTCACAATCTCTCAATCATAACACACACGCACGCACACTCTTGTTAGTACTCTTATCACTATGAGGACTCTCAATAGACAAAGATTTTTATATTGTACAAACTATCTATTCTATACCCTAACCCTCACAGAAACCATTTAGCATTTTTAAATGTAAAAAACAACAACATTGTTTTGTATGTTTAAGTTGTTTGAATTATAGGGACACTAGGGATGTCCTCTTAAACCACCTTTATATTACAATACCCTCGTAACTACTATTGTATAACCGTAAAAAATATCCTCTTAAAACCAAAGACTAGATTTCGGTCAAAACAAATCATCTGCATTATCTACAAGGGTGATTCTTATAGCAATGTTCAAACAGTCTGTTTGTGATTGGCAACTACATTTACTAACAGGTGTGACGTTTAAATTGTTCATACAGCTTATAGGAGCGTCTTAGATACTATCTGTAAAAAAGAAGAACTGAAATCCCTTTTAATTATCATGATAAGCTTGAATAATGCCTAACCATTGCAACAGTAGCCAACTCAATTAAATATCAAATATGCCAAACTTTCGAACATCATAAATTCACAATTGACATGGTTGATTAAACCATTTAGACTTGTCGGATGAAGTCACAAATTAACATTTAAAAGGTATTTTGTTTTTTAGCACAAGTCTAGAGTGCAGCATTTGATCATGTCCCAGACAACAAAACTTCAGATGACACATTGCTCATTTATTTGTTACCAGGACAAATAAATAAAATAAAACTCAACAGACATGGAGCTTGTGGGTTTAATCAGAGCATTAAAATAACTTGAAGGTTAAGAAATTAGGACATTCAAATTTTACTACTGCATAATATTATAAAATATCATATATATATATATATATATATATTTTAATACACACTGGCAGCCAAAAGTTTGGAATAATGTTCAGATTTAGCTATTTTGGAAGGAAATTGGTCACCAAAGTGGCATCCATCTGATAACAAAGTTTAGTTAGGACATTACTGATGTAAAAAACAGCACCATCATTATTTGAAAAAAAAAAAAAAGTAATTTTTTATCAAATCTAGGCCACATTTTCAGCAGCCATCACTCAAACACCTTTTCCTTGAGTAATCATGTTAAATTGCTAATTTGGTACTATAAAATCACTTGCCATTATATCAAACACAGCTGAAAGCTTTGGTTCATTAAATGAAGCTTAACATTGTCTGTGTTTGTTTTTGAGTTTCCACAGTATGCATTATACTGGGATGTTTTAAGGTCAATATGAGGTAAAAAAAAAAAAAAAGGCAAAACAGAAACAGCTTTCTCTAGAAACTCAGTCAATCATTGTTTTGGGGAATGAACACTATACAATGCTTGAAATTGCCAAAAAACAAAGGACAACTGGCACTAACAAGGACAGAAAGAGATGTGGAAGGCCAGATGTACAACTAAACAAGAGGATAAGTACATCAGAGTCTCTAGTTTGAGAAATAGATGCCTCACATGTCCTCAGCTGACAGCTTCATTGAATTCTACCTGCTCAACATCAGTTTCATGTACAACAGTAAAGAGAAGACAGGGGTGCAGGACTTATGGGAAGAATTGCAAAGAAAAAGCCACTTTTGAAACAAAAAGGTTAGAGTGGGCAAAGAAACACCGACAATGCTATGGATCTTAACCCTATAGAGCTTTTGTGGGATCAGCTAGACTGTAAGGTGTGTGCGATGTGCCCAACAAGATGCCACATCTATGGAAAGTGCTACAGGAAGCAAGGGGGTGAAATGACTGGACAAACTGACAGCTAGAATGCAAAGGATCTGCAAAGCTGTCATTAGCCTAGTTTCTATCCCCTTTTGTGCCATTTTGTAATCGACAAAGTGAAAATGAGTAAAAAAGTGTTTGGGAAATTTGCCATCTTCTGCCTGTTTCCATTCAAATGGCCTTGTACCGATAAAAATTGTGCGTGATGACGTCATGCCTAAAAAAAATAAATAAAAAAAAAACCACTTTGTCGCATAAGTTTTGGTTTAATCACAAAAGAAATCTGCCCTTAAGCCGTTTCCATACAGAAATGTGATTATAGCTAATTATGTACCTTTCGCCTCTTAGATGTCCCTAATCCCCCCCAAAGTTTTGGTAAAATGGGGAGAGTATTGAGACTATTCATTGAAATTAGCCAGCTTACTGTTATTTTTATTTTACAAGATGGAATTGAAATCAAAAGGGAGCAGTTGAGTTTCTGATAGGACTGTAATATTGGTCCTGATGTTGCACCTATCAACCTCAGTGTGAAATATGAGCTGCTCATGTTCGGCTCCCATTTCCTGACAAAGCAATGAAAACAAGCGGGCATTTAATGGCAGCGCTTTAATGATATTGACCATTTGCACTTCCTGCTTTAAAACTGACTCCAGAGACTCAGGCATTTGCTTTGATTCGAGAGATTTGCGATGAATCATACAGTGGGTCCACTTCTCTAAAGGGGCTAAATGCTGGACAAGAGTGACAAGACTGCTAACCTTACCTGTCATTGAACAGGCCCAGTCTGTGCATATCCCATGACATGCCTACACCCCATATATACCCATCCAGAACTTCAAACAATGCCTCACCAGTTGTGTGTGCTGGAAGAGGCCTCGGCAATTGTGTGAGGTTTTCCTAATTTAGCAACTCGTTGCGAGACATAGTAGGATGCTTCTAGATACCTGTTAAGACACTGATGTGTGTTTGCTGATGTTGCATTTCTGCTGTGAAAGGCAAGATAACTTCAATTTGAAAAAAAATCGAAGGGTTTGTCTTTGAGTGTTTGGTTTCTAATTTCTAATGAACTTATCCATAAACTTCCTACCAATATGAAATCCGTTCGGCTGACGTTCTGAGTCTGACTGAAATGTGTCTGCATTGACAGCTAGATAAAAGGCAGGCTAAGATCCACCTCTCCCCATCAAAATGAATATGCAATGTCATTTATGTACATTCTACTTGAAAAGCAATAAAATACACGAGTACCCAAATGATGTTTTTTTTTTCTTGAAAACATTTTGCGCAACCCCCGTGCTGAGAACCACTGCTCTAAAGCATTGCCATTACAACTGCATTATGTCCCGCATATTTGTCCAGCAACTGTTAATGACCACCTAAACTTGATTGTCATCTAAAACTAATTTTAGCATCATAATGCAATTGACATTTCATGAAGAAGCTCAGCAAATGCGATCTGAGGTAAAGAGGGTTAGATTTAAGATATCTTAACGTTTTTAAATGTTCAAAAGCTCGTTTTCTGAAAGTGAACCGAGCATTGGACGAATAGTTCCGACAGTTTAGTCTTGAAATAGATACGTCATACGCTCGACTCTCTTGTGAACACACACAGAAAAAAAATATACGCATAAACGGGGAGAGAGAGGGAAAGAGGTACAACACTGCAGTCACATAAGAGTGACCCATCACAAAATTCTGCTGGACCAGTGGGAAAAATGGTCGCAAACTGCGACCATTTAGTCGCAGTCTGGAGCTCTGTATGGGTCATGTAGGTCAAATAGGTCTGTAGGCTATTTAGGTGCTTGGCCCCACAATTGCTGCTTGCAGCTATATTACTGTGATCAAACTAGTTCCTTAACATTTAACAACAATTTAATTTGGGACAGCATGTAAAGAGCAAAAATTCACAATCTGTCTCTTATACAATTACACTGAATGTCATGAAATGTTTGTGGAACTAAGCAAAAAATAAAAATCACATTTTCAGTTTCCCCACTTTTTGGAGCCAGGAAGAGACACACTTCCTGACCTAATTCTCCCCTAATCCCTCATCCATCCCCCTTCTTGAGATGGAGTTTGGCTACAGGTTGCTTCTGCTTAGCCTAAACTTGACAGAAAATATGAAGTCTCAAACAGACATATTCAAGCCATCAAATGTTTAGGCTTCACATATATTTGCATAGACTAACCAAGAACAGACATAGTTAAGCGTTCAGACGCAAACAAATGAAAAAGCAAAGATAATGTTCTAATTAAAACAAAGGTCCCCTGAAGCACAACTCAAATAAATTAAGAAACAAAAGGCAACATAAAGGGCTTGTAATCATGAGTCAATCAAGACACAAAAAGATGAAAATACATACATCAATCCAATCACATCAAGCTGTTTATTTGCAATAATTTATTAATAACTTTGAGGTTCTCACATTATAGGCTACCATTATAATTGGAGCGCTGATAATGCACATAGGGAAGGGCGAATGGGGGAAGGGAGACTGTTGCATTTAAATGAACAGCATTTAATCCTTCTATATGGAACCAATGGTTTAAATAGGTTGTGATATCAACATTCAAAATCAGCCAGCCATTTTTGCTGCAGCAAAGAAACAAATACAATACCTTCTATTTTGGACTACAATCCTCTTAAACCTCTGGTAAATTACAAACATTGTTCCTTTTTTTGTTGGGTTACAGTTATTTTCAGAAGTGCTTGTCAGGGCAGATTATTATTCACTGATAAATGTTGTTTTGGAGACAGAGCTCTTGCCATAAAGTACCAAAGAGTGATGGATACAGTAATTACAAAATTCATGCATCTAGTTATTTAAATGGTACACCAAGTTAGTTCAAATATTACAATGTTTTCAGTCGATATGCAAAAATCCATGGTACTGGCATGCTACATATCCAAAATCAGAAAAATATTCATTATGATTTTACTGGTGATACAAAATTAAGCAAAATTATGAATGTCACAATTATTTCTACTTGCTTCTTTATTAGGACTATAATGTGCACCCTTGATTTGAGCACAAGCCTAAAAGGACATACTCAAAATACAATGGCTTTAGTTAATCCCCACATTGTATTACAGGCATTATTGTGGTCTATTTTGAAAGTAAACGTCCTGAAAAACAAATTGTTAGAAAAGCTAAAATTTTTTGTAAAGTGATCAGCTATTTTCTTTTTACAAAATAAATATTTATATGAAATAAAATATGACACTGACTTTGTTGATGCATAGAAACATAATGGAGTGAAGCCATCTGATAATGCTCCACTTCAAATTTGAGGAAAACTTTAAAAATCTTACTTGAAGACCATGTCTTGCACTTCTGGCCGCAAATTGCACTAGCTGTTAGCATTAGTGCCTAAATAAAGAATAGTAAACATTATCTTGTGCATATATTTTACTTCCAATCATAATTGCGTTGTTAAAGAAGTCAGTTTTAGTAATCTCATGTGGACTCCAATCATATAATGAGACAGAAAGCAGATTATTGGCAGGTGAAGACGATAGCAGGTGTACAGCATTTACTGCAATTATAGCTATAGAACTGTCAATAATTTTATACAAATACCAGAGACTGCATGGAAATAATAGACAAACCATATATTTTTGTAATCCATTTATTTACAATAAGTCTCAGCAGTCAACTGATTCATTTTATGCTTGATACATAATTTATCCTACTATGGTATGAGGAAGTCCCTGTCATGTGGTAACTGAAGTATGCATGATGTCATAACTTCCTCTATATCTTCACCATATTTGGAAATCACCATATGAAAGTATTACAGCATGTCAGCGGATCATATCGCATAATTTTGTGGAAATGGACAAATAATTCTATATGAAGTAAATATGAGAATATATCAAAATTTCTATAAATGTGCACACTGTTGGACTAAATGTTCTATTGGATGTTGTTCACTGAAGCCTGCTAAGGATAACTCGTATGGAGTTTGATAAACTTTGTGTGAAAGAAATGTAAGAAATTAACAAACATAGAACATATTAATACATAATACCATTATCATAAAAATGGTAAATTTGCAACACACACAGAAGCGAAAGTGTATACAAATCACAGAAGAGATTCTTGTTGTTCAAGCACTATTTATAAAGCTGCACTGAATTATTATGACTACAGATGACAATTCACCTATAGCCCCAATGTTCCTGCATGACCTTTGCTTTTTATGGTAACATTGCATGTAAAACACACACGGAAATAAAGCAAACTAAACTCAAGGAGCTCCTGAGATGGTCGGAGAAAGTTTGCAGCTTTTAACTTCACATATACAACAGTATTCTTGCAAACTGTTTACAGACAACTGACAGAGATCAGTGAAAACCCTGTGTGATTGTTCCGTGAGAAGCAACAAACAGCGAATCAGACACACACAGAGAGCTTTCTTTTGTCTAGTCTTTAAAAAATTCAAACAAATGCGTTTCAAGTGCAAGTCTGTGTGTCTAAAGACATTTCTTTTCATATGTCATTCTGAGACATCTTACAGCTCACCCCGCCACAGTTGTGGGTAGCTCTACAAAATTAATTCCAAATTAAAGATTTCCGTCACTGCACAAAAAATACCCGAATTTAATGTCGATGGGTGCTAATTTCATACACTGTTGGTCAATATTACTGCTTACTACTATTGTTTATTGGAGCATACTCATAAAACTTGTGACATTTTATTCTTGTTTTCATTTAGAGAATTTTTTTTTTTAACTATGCCTTGATTTTTTACTGTGTTTTAGTTCTTAAAGTTGCAATATGTAACAATTTTCATGTAATATTCACCTTTTTTTTTGCCAATGTGTGAACGGTTTATAACACAACTTAAAAAATGACCCCTTCCCGGACTTCCTAGGTTGCCTATTAAAGCCTGTAGACTGATTGTCATGCGAAGGGAGCAGGTCGCTTTTGCCGGGGAAATCCAAAGGATGTGATGTTTGTGCGCTCCCGAGAGCCTTGCCTCAGTAATCGCTTCTCTTCCACGTCAACAGGCAGTCTGCGACACTAGGTAACGCTATCTTAAGAGATGGAATTCAGCATACGTCCGTGTCCCAGTACAACACCGACTCCTACACAAACTCAGAGTAAGCCCCCCCCAAAAAAAAAACAAAACATATCTACTGAATCCAGTCTGGCTAAGCGGGAACGTGATCGAACAAAAACTATAGTGAACATCGGCAGGACATTTGATTCCTGGAGGGAATCTTGGTTTTGGAGATCAAAACAGACCCTGAATTGGCGTTCTTCTTATTGGTCAGGTAAGCTTACATAACTGCAAATCATGTGAAATATAGTGTCATAAGGATTGATCTGTGTAATTTTAGCTAAACTACAACAACACATGAAATGAATGCTAGACAATGTTCAAGATAATGGAAAAAGACCCATTAATTAGTGTAACGAAACTTGGTTATACAGAAAATATATACATTTTAATATTATAAAACAATCACGCATTGATATATCAAAATGACAGATGTGATGGAATCACATCAATACTGAATTGTGTCAATATATTTATAATGTACAGTCTATTTTATAAACAGCTACTGTCATCATCCACCAAAACTAGCTTACAGCTATTGATAAAGCTGGCTAGCTAGCTAACGCCGACATAGGCTAGTGTATAAATGCAGACAATTTATCATGCAAAGGAAAGTGATTACTTCAAACTACAGTCTCGTATAGTCAGACCTATATCCACACTTTGTTTTAGCCCTGTTCCAGCACTGGAGAGTCTAATATAATATACAGTCTCAAAGTTTGTAGTAAAACAATCATAACTGTGTAATTTTAATTATGCTACCTCATCTGTCAGCATGATGCCGGTGAATCACGTTGTCTCTTTGTACATTACGTCATTGTTTTGGCCGATGCTTGCATCCCTGTGGAGTGTGTGCGTAAGTTGCAAGTGCGAACACGAGCAACAGGTAGCTGGCTGCAGTTCTCTTAATGGCCACAGGTAGCATTAATAACAAGGGTTTCTTAATCTTACATTCTGCACCTTTAATGTAAAAAATTTACTTTGTAACAATGTAAAATGATGGTTCTTCTGACTAAAATAGCAACATTTTAAACCATTTTAGAGCAAATACATGAATATGGATCAGTGAAAGGACTCAAATGTAGCAGATCAATTTACCTTTCTTGCTAAATCATCTTTTACCAACTCTTGTACCACGTGCAAAAAACATAATAGTTGTGGTAATTTTTTAATCAGTCACAGGCTCAAACAAATACAAAAATGTACACAATGCTTGCATTGTCTAACGTTACAGTATGAGAAAAAAAAAAATACATAGAGAAGTGGAGTCAGCCATACCTACAAGCTCCTCCGGATCCTTCACCACTATATGTGCGTTCAGTTCCTGAAGCTCCTGGTGTAGTTCCTCCACCTTCTTGTTGGACTTCTTTAGCATGTTGTCAACATAAGCCAGGCTCTTCTTATCTGTGGTAACCTTCCTCAAGTTCTCTGCTCCTTCTTTGATTTTAAGCTCTTTACGGATCTCTCGTTTAATCTGGTCCTTTATCTCATCCAGCTTTTGCTGGACCATGGTGTCCGAGAGGTCCAGATTATGACCCAGACCCAGGCGTTCTGAGACCATCTGACCCCGAGCATCACCCTGTGGAGCAGGAGAAAGTGTGAGATAGCAGAAATGTTTCAATTTATCGGAGGCATTCATAGGCATGGCATGCATTCTGGAATGCAGCATCATTCTCAAAATTCAACACAATGACAAGTTATCAGAATAATTAGTGGCATGCATTCTGAGTGTAATATTCCTCTTCACTGCAGTATGGGAGGAATTCACTTTCACATGGTGGCGTGTATGATCCGGTTCAGTTGTTATGTAATGGAATAAAGTGCTAGCTAATCAGCTTGAGGAGGCCCTGGAACCGCTCAAGAACAATACAACACAACTTCAGATATACACAAAAGTACAAACCAAAAGAGCACTGGTCGCACAAGGGAAGCAATGTTGCAACGCTATATGATCCACCATTATGCCCCTCCCCCATTTGTTTGAAGTTTAAACTATATATTAAACAAATCAACACCAAATATTTTAGTAGTTTTGTTTTTATTTTAAATAAAAAAATTTTACAAAACAAATTCTGAACACCAAGTCAGTAATTAAGTCTCACAAACCTTCTGTGCACATAACACGACCTGAGTTCATTTAAAGTCAAACATGAATGAAAGTTATGATGCTGTTCAGTGAGTGAGTCAAATGTTATTTCAGTAACGGCTCAGACATATTCATATTAACTCGGGAGTTTGTGAATGATATGAGCTCATAAGAGTGATATGTTTGTGAATTGGACTGCACTAGTCGCACTTTTCTAAATGCAGTTCAGGCAGAATGTTGTCTTTATTTAATTTTGTGATTCCCAGTTTTGTATTCTAGTCCTTATTTCAGTTTAGTCAAAAATACAATTAGTTGACGATAATATGCAAAATAAAAATATTATCATTATGTAACAGACAAAACAGAAGCCAAGAAGTAGATTAGAAATATGTATAAACTACAACTATTTAAATATGTATAAAATATATTATAGATTAATATGTTTAGGCTAATATATAAGATTAAACAGCATGAGAAAACTGTCAGGAAAACCTGAAGTTCTGAATGTAATGTAATGAAAATACTGGAATTTTAGAAGTTACTCTGTTGTGAACTCAACCCAGTCACATGGAATGAACATTACTATAGCAACATTTTTGCCAATTAACTTTTACGTGCCCTGTTCTACGTTTCGCTGCTGTTTCCTGGTGAATTGAACACTAAAGTTGCTCCAAGCACCGTTTTTTTTTTTTTTTTTGATTATCTTTCACACAAATCACGGCTACAACGGCTGATTGAGTCTATAAAAAGGGATATTTTTGCACTAGGGATGCACGATTTGGACAAAAAGTCATATTGCGATTTGTTTTGAAAAATATTGCGATTGCGTTTTGAACTGCAATTATGATGGTAATTTTTTCCACATGTTCAACAGCAAAAAGGCTACTGGGGATTTCACACTTGAGCCCTCTTAAAAAAAACCAAACCGAGACCTTTTTTCAGTTCAACTACAAACAAATAAATATATAAACAGTGCAACAAAAGTCTTCTTCATATCCAAATGTTACCATTCACTGTGTACCTGTTTTTGTCCATTTTGTGACAGGGCCTCAGCCCACTAATCGTCATCATTACTTTTTGAAACACAGTCAACTTGAATATTAGGTATGCTTCAATCAGGATTTTAACATCTGATACCAATCTCCAATTTTCTTTTCATCTCATCAATCAATGCAGCTCTGTCAAAACTGGTTATATGTAAGCTTTCTAATCAATGTCACTGTTAACTACATTTCCCTGTTGGTAAAACCATAGCTGTTGCCTAGTTTTTGCTGTCAAAAATAACGTTGATTGAATCAACATGGTTACAGTATACACAAAATATAAATGTTACTCTTTATTCTAGGCCTTAAAAACTAGTAGGCTTATAACTATTACAACCTATTCTTTACTGTATATGAGATAGTCCTAAAGAATGAGGCTTAATGTCAAAAGTTGAACTGATAACCCATTGGTGTAATTACATTTAAAGTGAAAATTTTGGTTAGTATGTTACCATTTCATTTAATTATTTTTATTCATTATTTTATTATATAAAATTTGCAATGCATTATATTATAGTAACAAAATATTTGATCTAGATTTATTATATGTATGTTCCTTTTCATTTTGTTGGATGTTGGTAATATTAGTTACGCTTTCACTTGTTTCCGCTGGGAGTGTAATAAGGGCGACACGCTCTCTCGTGAGGTAAACCAATGAAAGGAGACTGGAGGATGAGATGTTTCTAGACTCTACAGGTGTTGCTGTTGCTCAGAAATCATTTAATAATGATATTTGAATTATACCCCATCTTGTATTCTGCATTATTATGATACCTGTGCCTTGCGGAGACCGAGATGCTGCTACCGCAGATAACAATAAAAAATGCTTCACACAGGACTTGTCAGTTTAGAGAAAATAAAGCGTTTAGCAAATGTAAGCAAACGGATCCGAACTCCGAGTACTTCTGTTACTTTAAGTATGAGATGGAGTTGTGGAGCACAGACTTTGAAGGGTGCAGACTATTTATTTATTTATTTATTTATTTATTTATTTAAATCACAGCCCTTCCCAGTTTAATAATCGCACAAGGTCATGTCGCGTTTTCGATTTTATTTTGATTAATTGTGCAGCCCTATTTTGCACATTTACTACACACAGTTACTCTGATATCAGAAAACTTTTTCTCTAAGCAGGGGGTATAATATAGAGAGGTGGGTGTATAACAGAGTTATAATAAAGAGAAGAGCAGGGGGGATGGGTATAATAGAGGTATAATCTAGAGCGGTGTTACAGATTATACCTCTATAATTGATAAATTACTCTTGAGAAATAAAAATTCTTGGTGGAAATTTAATATTCTGAACAAACCTTTCTTTAAAAAAAAAAAAAAAAAAAAGCAAAATCTACTGGATATTTTTTAAAGAATGGGTATGGGTAACTATGGTTCCCAGCATTTGCTGTCAGCCACATTAAATCACACCCCCAGCATTGTGAGCATGTATGTCAAGACTGCAGAACCGACATTCTATAAGCTTCATCCATATCAAAGTTTATGTTATCGTATCTGTTTCTATTCATATTTTTGGCCGGAATTTTGGTGCATCAATCAGTTAACTTATCAGAATCAGCTTTATTGCCAAATATACTTTGAATTTGTCTCAGTGACAGGAGATTCCAGTGCACGACAATACAAAAACAGCAGTAAGACATAGATAATGATAAAATAAATAATAAAAAATAAATACCCATACGTACATATATAGATACACACATACACATAGCTGAGGGTGAAGGTGATGGACTGGCCAAGCATGTCTCCAGACCTAAACCCTAGTGAGCATCTGTGGGGCATCCTCATACAGAAGGTGGATGAGCACACGGTCTCTAACATCCACCAGCTCCATGATGTCATCATGGAGGAGTGAAAGAGGAATCCAGCGGCAACCTGTGAAGCTCTGGTGAACCCCATGCCCAAGAGGGTTAAAGCAGGGCTGGAAAATAATGGTGGCCACACAAAATATTGACACTTTGGGCCCAATTTGGACATTTTCACTTAGGGGTGTACTCACTTTTGTTGCCAGAGGTTTAGACATTAATGGCTGTGTGTTGAGTTATTTTGAGGGGACAGCAAATTTACACTGTTATACAAGCTGTACACTCACTACTTTACATTGTAGCAAAGTGTCATTTCTTCAGTGTTGTCACATGAAAAGATATGATCAAATATTTACAAAAATGTGAGCGGTGTACTCACTTTTGTGAGATACTGTACATAGTGCAATTCTAATACATACAGTATATTATACAAATCTGTTATGTACAGTGCAAATGTATTTATTTTTATCTCCAGAGGAATGAAATGGCAGAAGAGATAGATGTGTTGGATAAATATAAAAAATAATAAAATATGTATTGCAAATAATTATTCTCAATGGGGCAATTTTAGTTTAATATTTCAATTTTACATTTTTCATTTCCTGTGCCTGATGGTTCTGGTGCTCGGAGCTCTGAAGTGTCGGCCGGAAGGCAACAGTTCAAAAAGCTAATGGGCAGGGTGAGTGGAGTCCACAGTGATTTTTTTTGGTTGGGAATAATCCTCTCACCAGAACTGTCCTTTGTAGTCTTCTGATGTTTCATTTCGTAGCTGAACCTAACCATACAGTTAATGAAGTGCAGAGGACAGACTCAATGACTGCTGAGATGAAATGTATCAGCAGTGCCTGTGGCAGGTTGAACTTCCTCAGCTGGTGAATCTCTGCTGGGCCTTTTTCACAGTGGAGTCAGTGTGTGTTTCTCACTTCAGGTCCTTTGAGATGGTAGTTCCAAGGAACCTGAATGACTCCACTGCTGCATTGTTGTTCAGATTTGGGGGGGGGGGCTGATATGACTGCACCAACCAGCCAGCTGTTCAGCATCCCTTCTGTATGCAGACTCATCGTCATCGATGACAATGGTTTCATCTGCAAACATCAAGAGCTTGACAAAGGGGTCCTTGGCAATGCAGTCATTGGTGTAGAGGGAGAAGAGTAGTGGGGAGAGAACACATCCCTGGGGGGCACCAGTGCTGATTGAACAGGTGCTGGAAGTGAATTTCCCCAGTCTCACAAGCTGCTGCCTGTCTGTCAGAAAGCTGGTGATCCACTGACAGATAGACATGGGATCAGAGACTTGGTGTAATTTGTTCTGGAGAATAGCTGGGATGATGGTGTTGAAAGCCGAACTGAAGTCCACAAAATAGATCCTTGCATATGTCCCCTGGTCTGTCCAGATGTTGCAGGATTATGCAATCCCATAAGGATTATGCAATCCCATGTTGACTGCATCATCGACAGACCTGTTTGCTCGATAAACAAATTGAAGGGGATCTAGAAAGGGTCCAGTGATGTTATTCAGGTGGGCCAACACCAGTCTCTCAATGACTTTATGACCACAGACGTCAGGGCAACAGGTCTGTAGTCATTAAGTCCTGTGATTTTTGGTTTCTTTGGGACAGGGATAATGATTGAGCATTTGAAGCAGCATGGGACTTTACACTAATCCAGTGATCTATTGAAGATTTGTGTGAAGATGGGGTCCATTTGGTTAGCACAGGATCGAAGACACACTGGTGAGACGCCATCTCACAGTCCATTACGATGGACATCAGAGGATGAACTGATGCCAACACCAACCATAAGACATGGGATACATCATATGAATGGTTTTATATTTATTTTTATATGTTTTTTTATACTTGGATTTATGATAGACCTCACTGAAATTACCGACTGGTTGAACTGTGATGCACCTCACTGATTCTCTGCCTGCATTACCTCGGCCTAATGATGGACTATAATCTTATAATGAAATACATAGACTACCAATTAATTGTCAACAAAACCCTTCATCAGCCAACTAACAAAGGACAATGCATCTATGTGAACTTCTGCAGTTAATCCAGGGTGGACTTCAAAGACAATAGTCATTTATCTTATACTTCTTAAAAATCTGTGTGTAAACACTGACCCTTAACACTCACTTAGTTTAATAATTTTAAACCATGACTTGCACTATACATTATTAATATTGGTATTATATTCAAGTTGTTAGTCAGAAGGGAACTAGCCCACAGTGAGCCTGGTTTCTCCCAAGGTTATTTTTCTCCATTAACCAACATCTTATGGAGTTTTTTGTTCCTTGCCTTCGGCTTGCTGATTGATTTTAAACACAATCCACAAATCGCATTTGAACAAACTATGCAATGATGAAGACATTATAGATATTACGGTTTCATTTTTTGTTAATGCATGATTTTCTGTAAAGCTGCTTTGAAACGATGCGTGTTGTGAAAGGCACTATACAAAATAAAAATTACTTGACGACTTGCAAATTTTTTTATTTTTCTGTTTGGGCATAGTAATTTGCTATTTACCATCACCTCCGCATAAAGTCTTTCACTATAGAAACCGCAATCTCTTCCGCCATTTAAAACACCACGTCCTCTCCAATGTGGAAAGTCTGGTAAGAGGTAAGCACCTCGAGTTGTGTAATTGATCAGTCTGTTGTGTTTCTCAGCTGTGATGAGCCTTAATACTGACGTTGTTAGTTTAAAGCCATTTAAAGCTATTTTCTAACTTTAGTAGTGTAGTAGTAATACGAGTGATCATGGAATGCTGTTGTATGTAAACACAGACTGACGCGGATTCACGTCACCTAACTGATCATATTACACACAAAAATGATCGTTTGCCACCAACTGCTGGTGAACATGTGATGTAAAAAAAAAAAAATACATGTGAAGAGACAAACATACAGTAGCTCTTAACTAGGGTTGCAGCGGTATACCGGTTTTGCGGTATACCACGGTTTGAAAATTTACAGATATTATACTAATGTTCCATCTGCAGATGGAAATGCCTTGTTGATGAGAGAGGTCATCAGAGAATTGCCAGACTGGTTCGAACTGACAAAGTCTACGGTAACTCAGATAACCGCTCTGTACAATTGTGGTTAGAAGATAAGCATCTCAGAATGCTATTCTGAAATGCAGGTTAACACTGTTTTGGCAGCACGAGGGAGACCTACACAATATTAGGCATGTGGTTGTAATGTTGCAGCTAATTGGTGTGTGTGTGTGTGTGTATATATATATATATATATATATATATATAAAATTAGTTAAAAAAAACAACAATGTAAATGGCCCAATGTCGTGACGTGCAATTTTGATGTCCAAACCCCTTTATGAAGTCAAAATAAGGAAATGTTTAATAAAAAGCACATTTATTGAATCTATTGATCTCTGTTTATCAAATGATATGAACATATATTGAGGGAATTACAAAGTGTAAGAATTATTAGACATTATAGTCACATAATGTCATACCGGATAACTGTCCGGACCTTAGAGTGACATACAAAAAAGCCAAACAAACTGTAAAAAAATCTAATAAACCCTAACATCTCTGCCACAGGCATTATTATATGTGTCTTGACAACAATATATTGAAATATTACAAAGAATATGACATTCAGTTGATTGTTATGCTTTGGAGCATTCTGTCCCAAAACTGGCTGTCAGCCAATGTCATCTGGGATAACAAGCAAACTGGAGCAATTTTATTGTGAATTTTATTTTGACACGATGTGAGACAGCATGTTACACAATCAGGAAGACCCTGAAGGACCCCCAAACAATGGTGAAAAGTATGTCTTTCATAAAATGTGTTTAACTTACCCTTTATCCTCACTAGCACACTATGTAGTAAAATCGTGTGTCATATGGGATAACGCTAAAATAACACATATAATGTGGATTTTATGTAAATATGTTTATTTAGCATGAATTTACATATTTGGGAGTTGAAGGTAAAGGTTGCAGATTTCTATAGGTAGCCAAAAAATACTGCCTGATTAAGATTTAAACTGAGTTTTGTCATACCGGATAACAATTTTGTCATACCGGATAACAATTTTGTCATATAGGATAACAGTTTTGGGACAGAATGCTCCAAAGCATAACAATCAACTGGATTTATGAACATTATTATGTGTGTGTTGTAAAAATGCCAATTCATGTGTTAACTAATATGGTGTCATACCGAGTAACAATTTAAGTCAGGCGGGATAACGCTGTTTTTTTCCATTGTAATGCATAATTTCACTTCATGGAGTTGAGGAAACAATAATAACATGATACCAAGTCCTATAAAACATTTTCAGACATTTTGCATTTTAAATCACATTGCAGTGTTAAAATGTGGGTAAAGAACTTGAACAAGTAGGGTCACGTTTAAAGAAATCACAATATAATGAGAAAAAATAGTTGTGCATTTTTTTTTTTTTTCTGAGCTCTAAATATTGTTTACTGCATCACTTTATGTATTCATTAAGTATTTTTGATTTGAAAAGTTTAATATCATAATATTTAGAAAATGCATTAACGTTATCCCGTATGACATTTTGAATGGTGTTGTCACATGATTCTCAGTTAAACCGCTTAAAATACATTGTTTAAAATTGAGATTTTAGTAATAAGTAAAAAACATCCCCATAAAGATAATAACTACTTTGATGTGTAGTTTTAACCTATTTGAATTTTTTATCAGTTGAAAACCTTATTTGTCACTGGCCCAAATGTAAAATTGGCCAAACCTAAACTTGACCAAAGAGAGACATTAAGTAAATGGAATTTTTTGATATTTAAAACATTGGTTTTCACGTCATTCATATGTTTTAAAAGCCTTAAAAAGAAAATCCCATGTCTCTATTTTAATATTTCATTTATATATTTCATTTAAATATGTACTTCTGTGACTTAAGATGTTTTAAGCACACAGCAAAAAAAAAAAAGAAAAAAAAAAGCACACCTTAAGAAATCTGACAATTTATATGACCATTAATCCTGAAAGCCCATAAAGAGACACTTAATCGTCATAGCAATAAAAAAAGACAATTAATCTTCATAATCACAATTTTTTTTTTGACAATTTATCCTCAGCCAAATTTCATAATCGTGACAGCCCTAGTATATGAGATTATACACATCAAGATTTCTTCTGTTAAGGTCAAATCATATATCAAAAACAAGTTCATTTGAGAATGGTTTTCCACTTTAGGTTGATTCAGTGCACAGTTCTCTCACTAGAACATGGTCTGTAGTTCACAAAAACATGCCTGTGTGTTGAACGAGGAGATCCTTTCAGAGGAAGTCTATAAATCTATAAGTCTACAAATCTTCTGAGGAAGATTTATAGACATGCAGCAAGCACAGTTTTAGCATTCCGTGTGTGTGTGTGTTATCAGCAGGGTGGGGTCAGCACACACAGATTCCAACTGTTTCACATCAGCTAGATGTGGCCACACAGAGTGAAAAAAAGCCAAGCTGTGTGATTTAAACTGAGAGCTTCCTGAAAGAAAGGGATGGACCTCTTGAAGGTCACCACAAGCTTTAAAGTGACCATACATATTGAAGCATCAGTCCATATCCTGACAAAATAATGTCAGTGCAATGCCTGGATGTCAAAAAGGTCAATAAAATGGGTATATGGCATAATAACCATGCAAAATAAATAAATAACTGGTTTCTTACCAAAATATGGATGATTCCAGCAACATACACAAGCTCAAATTTCAAACAATCCTAAGGATTCAAAGCTATACCTAAACATACCAAAATGTGTACTCTAAAGGTGAAGCAGTCCAGAGATCTAACAAGGGCAGCCCTGTGGAAATCCGTACAGCATGTAAGCTAGTTCTGGCAGCAGCAGGTCCCATTGCAGATAAGCCTTATGTCGGATAAGCTGTTCATTACAGATAAATGACGACAAATCTGACGGAGGTCGTGGTAGGTCTTAAAATAACGAGAACCAAGACAAACACACTGCAATTCCAGCTGCCTTAAAAGTCTCCTTCCTCCAGTTCAACCAATCAGAACCACACAACTATCTATACAGAGCAGCAACAATAGAAAACAAAGAATCCTGGAGGCCATACCGATTTTAGATTTTCAACATTTATCGTACATTATTAAAGAATGGACATGATAAGTAGTCTAGTTTCTCTTTAAAACTATACTCATTTTTATGTGGCCACAGTAGGAAGTGGTTTACTTTTGCCAGTATGTTTAGGAGGACAACCTAATACTAGAAAAGAACAAGAGTCCGACGTCATCAATCCCTCCCTAGATTCTCTTAATAATTTTAATTTATAAGAAGCCCAGGGCCAGCACTCCATCCATTAGTGTATGGGGAGGGAGTGGAAGATGACTCACAGGCAGGTCAATTAAAAGTAAACTCTCTGGATGAAAACACCACGTAGTGCTTGAGACAAAGTGCTTTCGCACATAGTTACGCATGCCCCAAGACACTTGGTCAGGGGGGAAGAGGCAAAATTTTAGTTGAGAATGCCCAATACTAAATCCACAATTTGATTCAAGGGGGGGGGGGGGGCACGATTGAGACACAATTTCAAGCGTCTGAGGCATGATGAACGGCGAACATGTCTCGACAATGTTCGAAGAGCAGACCAGGGTGTGATGGGAAAATATGAACTGTCTGTTTCATCCACTGAATGAGGGCTCCTCATCCTCTTCATCAATAACCATGTTAGCAGGCTTCAGCTGCCCAGAATATTGCCATCCACTTAACGGCACCGATCAAAACTCCAAGCACTCGTGTGTCTAGAGACGCAAATGTGCATGGTGAAGCATTTGCTAACCTCAATTTGTAGGAGGAGGGACAAACCCTATCTCCATCATCCCTTTCGCAAGCAATAGCACTGCCTTGACTGACTCGTTCCCCAGAACGAGCTGCGGGGGAGGTCGAGGAAACGTTTTAACTCACAGACATGCCTTAATGCGATGCACTTGGTTGGACTGCAAAACCATCGTGTGTAAATCCAACAGCTGTTGTTTGTTGCCCTCGAAAGAACACTTGCATAATCCATGAAACGTGAAAAAAAAAAAAAAGTTCAAATACTTGTTTTTCCTGATTCCCATGAGAATAATGGCACAGACAAAACACTCTGCGCAATGGTTTGGCATCACTCAGTTTGGGAATTTTCTCTTATTCCAGCTTCCTTTTTCCACAGCCGGGGTTCACAGATCAATGCAGGATCTGCCGAGCAGAGCTCCGAACAGGGAAGGGAGAGAAATAGATGCATGAGGCCATGCCTCCACTGCCTTATTCACGTGCACTCTTAAAGAACAGACACAAAAAGAAAAACACAATAGGGGAAAAGGGGCCCATTTTGTTTTCTTACCATCCAACTTTGCATCCCCTTAACCAGTGTTCTTAATAGTGGTGGCTCACAAAGCGTGTGGTTCTCGCAAGCAGATTCATCAGAAAATGGCCGCAGAGCCCATTCCTGGCCTCAGAGCATGTTCGACTGGCAAGACTTAAACTTTCGTTCTTGGTCAGGGGGACAAACACAAGGTAGATTCCAGTATCCATCTGCAGTACATCTTCTCAAACACAGAGCCGAAATCCCAAACGGCTCCAGCTCATGGAGCTCCATATTTAACTTTTAAAATTTGTTAAGCGTACTTAATACTACAAAGAATTTGTATTTTAACTTAAATACTTATTTTTTTCCTTCTGTCCATGACCCTATTAGAACAGACCTGCAACCAATTATTGGGTCTTGTCCTACCAGCTAAGAACCACAACATTAAGTAAAAAATTATAATTACTGAGAGAGGGAGGCGGGCACAATAACACAAGTAAATAAGAGAGGAAGAAATAAAGTAAGAAAAAGGAGACTGCCTATAACACCTGCTTCTGCCTTGGTCCTGTAATAAATTACCTCCTCCGTGAAAAGGTCCTGGCTTTGGGACAAATCCACTCACAGGGAAGTGGCCATATTACATAAACTAACTTCAACACATCAGAGAGCAAGTTGCCACATTGCCCGCAACACACCGAGGATAAAAAGACTACTATTCTGAACCAAATTTCAGACAAGCGAGACATTTTGTGAGAAACAGGCAGTCACTGACAATGTTAAGCTAGATTTGTGGTCAGCCCAAGTATATTACAAAAAGTACAAACCGCATTTGGCATCCATGTATTTAGATCTGCTAACATCAACAAGTTCACAGTAAGTAGAAAGAAAACTTAACATGCTACACCCTCCATAACACAATGCTGGGACTAAAACACATTATCAATGAACAGCCCAGTTATCTTAAACTCCACCGAGCCATGAATGAGCTTGGAGCCAATGAGTTTTTGAGCTTCATCTTTTCACTTTTATCTAAAAAAAGATTATCCTTTATGGCATTACCATGACCATTAGGACCCATGCATGTGCAAAAGACACTCCCCAACTCGGAAAAAAAAAAGTGCAACCTTGGATTTTTCAGAGAAACAGTAAATCTGTAGTGAGATAAAGCATTTAAGTTAAATGAAGTGGCACCAACCCATGTGTATTCTGCAGAAGCAGTGGAATGTGTCCGATGGTGTTTAATACATTTCTAGTGTTTCCCCCATTGGGTTGAAATTTCTGTTGATATTCATGGCAGATGGTAGCTCCTGGTCTCATCAGACAAAACCCCAAATAATTCAAAATCTTGCCACATTAATTGTGTTGTATAGGGAATATAAATGGTATAGGGAAAATACTAAACTTTAAAAATGCTGTGCTATTAAAGGGCACTGCGTGAAGTGGACGGGACTCGAAAAGACTACTTTTAATGTTGCTGCAGACATAGGTCTGATTCAAATGAAGGTCTAAGCTAAAATAATATTTACTACCGCACATACATAACTTATGGTACTATCTTATTGCTGGTACTACCGTTAAAAAATACTGTTGCACCGCCAGTATTTTGATTTAGTGTCGTGATACTACTGTAGCACCTCTTTATTATGCAACCCTAATTTAAAGCATTTAATGGTAATTGGATTAGGTAATTTCTATTGGTATTCATGATAATCAAGAAAACTAATTTCAAACATGTGGAACCACTGTCCATAATTGAATCATGTTCAGCCAAATAATTGCCATCAGCATTATTAAAGTCTCCTGTCTGAAAACATTTTCTTTCTGCAGTCAATTACAACAGCGATGGTAAAAAACCTTTACAAAACAGGCACTGTTTTCAAACATAACTCACTGTATACTGTTAATACATCGACATGATAATTTACGCCAAAATCACCAGGGAAAAATAGCACACAGATCTGCAGATGAGCCGAAACTGCACACACTCACTTTCATTTTTAAGCAAGCATTCAGTGTCGATTCGACAGGCATAAAACAATATATAAAATGATTAGGGTGTTCACTGCCAATGATATGCTTCCCTACTTTGCTGATGAAGATATGTGATTTCTGAGTAGGATTAAAACACTCGAGCCCCGTCACAACATCTCTCGTGTCCATTTTAATAGCAAAGTTGAGTCTATAGTGATGTACAGCTTCCGAATATTGAATACATGTGCAGTAGAGTTTGAAATGCATTTTATATTGATGCTTGTAGCGTAAGTGTGCAGGTATTAATTTAAAATGTTGACTTTTTAGAGAAAAAGTTTTTTTAGTCAAGTGGTTTTTAATGTAATTCAACCATATACAGTTAGTACAGTACACAGCGAAACGAAATAACGTTCCTCCAGGATCATGGTGCTACTTAAAACAACATAGGGCAAACATGTGCAAAAAGTACGGGACAGAACAATAAATTATATAGAGACAGTGCAGCGCCGACCAGTACACAGTAGTGCAAAAAGATGACAGTTTCTAAAATGCTAAATGTAAACATAACATACTATGAAATAGTGTTCTATGGACATAGAAGTTATTGAGGTAGCAGCCAAGTATAAAGTGACACTAATAGGAATAACTAATGTGCAACTCTGGACATGTGCAAAAGTTGGATGGTGTACAGGTGGGTGGGGGGGGGGGTGTGTGTGTGTGTCTGTGTGTGTGTGTGTGTCAGTCCAGTCCCTGAGTATTGAGGAGTCTGATGGCTTGGGGGAAGAAGCTGTTACACAGTCTGGCCGTGAGGGCCCGAATGCTTCGGTACCTCTTGCCAGATGGCAGGAGGGTGAGGAGTTTGTGTGAGGGGTGTGTGGGGGTCATCCACAATGCTGGTTGCTTTGCGGATGCAGCGTTTTATGTAAATGTTTTTGATGGAGGGAAGAGAGATCCCGATGATCTTCTCAGCTGTTCTCACTTTTAGTTAAAGATCCAGCTAAAATGAACCATGTTTTTACTCTAGCAATACTGTAGTAACCATGACTGCTGTCACCATGGTGTTCTTTGCAGAAATCATGGTTTTGACACAATTAACCATGGTTTTACAACAGTAATACTGTAGTTTCTTTATAGTAACCATGATTATATTATATATTGTAAACATGCCAGTAACCATGTTGATTTTGTGGTAACTATGTTTTACTACAAATACCACAGTTAAACTATGGTTATTGTAAAACAATGATTTTTATTCAAGGCAAATATATATATACATTAAGCAAAAAAGTTATCCAAAACCTTTATCACCCATGTGAAAATGAACTGCCACCTTAAAATTAGCAGCTTTTTATGCCACCTTTAGCAGCAACAATTCCAACCAAATGCTTTAGTTAACTGGAGATCAGACTTTCACAATGCTTTGGTGGAATTTTGGCCCACTCTTCTTTGTAGAACTGCTTTAGTTCAGCCACATTTAAAGTCCTGACACAGCATCTCAATCAGGTTCAATTTAGGACACTGACTAGGCCACTGAGCTGTCGCTGTGCTCTTCTTGGCAGAAGGTAGATCACTTCTGGGAAGGTTCACTACTGTGCCAATTATTCTTCATTTGGAGATAATGGCTCTTACTGTTGTTCTTTAGAGTCCCAGAGCCTTTGAAATAGATTTGTAACTCTTCCCACACTGATGTAATTCAATAATCTTATACTTGTACTACTACTTATAATTTCTGGAATTTCTTTCAACCTTGGCATAGTGTGCTTGAGACCTTTTAGCCAACTTCATGCTGATGAAAAAATTATATTTAGGTGTTCATTTGACTGAAAAAGACTGGCAGTAATCAGGCCTGGGTGTGTCTAGTCCAGCTTAATCCCATAATGATCAGTTTCATAAATTTGGGGATTTAGTAACTAAGGTTGCAAATACTTTTCCACACAGGCCCAGTTGGTATTGGATTTTTTTTTTTTTTGCTTCAATAAATATCATTATAATTTAAAAACATAATTTTTTAAAAACAATTTAGTGTGACATATTAACAAAAACAAAAGAAATCCGAATGAGGGCAAATACTTTTCAAAGCATTGTAAACTGGCCTGATAAGCTTTTGAGTTTCTCGTAGCGCTTCCCCTTTTCTTTTCAACATGAAATCAGACCCTTGTCCATTGGTAGGCATAACTTCAACAAGAACTGAATACCAATACAGTAAGAATCAAAATATTACAAGTACTGCCATGCTTGACTTCACACATGGCCAAAGACACCACGATATCTGCGCTCATCCGAACCTTGACAGCACACATCCACAGCACCACCCAGTGGACTCAGTTGAATCTATGAGATTTGGTTAGAGATTCAGATGGAAAGTACAGTAAAATTCAGCATTGCTCACAGCTAGCAAATGCATAAAAGTAAATCAATTTGCTACATTTGAGTAGCGTTTTAATAAATCAGCTATCTGGTGTATAACGATTACTTGATTACTTGTGCACATGCCTAAATACTATAGATGTTTGCTCCAAGAAGCTTTTCAAAACTTTAAAAGGAAAAAAGCTTAAGCATTGGGCTGGGTATTGATACAGATTGCCTGATTCGATTCCAATTCACAATCTCTTGATTTGATATGATATTGATTCATATGGGTTTATATTAGTGGTCGATCGATATAATCGGCGGGGCTGATACATTTTCCCCTTTGGCCGATTTGTAACTTGAGGGTGCTGAGAATCGCCTGCTTGCATTTGAAGCGACTGAGACAAGTAAACTGCCAGTCACGGTTCATTTTGTTGTTACGTCCATCGTGTTACTACAATAATAGTGGTAGCAGTAGACAGTGTGCAACACGGTCTCATTTATATTATCGACATAACAGAGCCATGGCAGACGTGTTTCAGCTCATAATGTTAAAGTGCTTGCCTGTTTCATTCACCTCTCTCGCCTCAACAGTTCCCTGTAACTTTTAACTGTCTTGTCTAATGATAAAAAGGCATATATCAATCAAATATCATGTACTGTCTGCAAATATGTGCATATCTCGTTTAAACAGACGTAATAAACATATCTCACACAATATCAGCAGATCTAGAATCCTCGGCAGGGATTCGATAGTTGTCGAATATTCGTTTGATCTCATTTAACTTAACATGAAATCACATTAAACTGTAATGATGACGCGCGAGAGCAGCACTGCAGTTCACGCCTGACGGAGGAGAGGAAGAATTACACAGATTACAGTCCAGATGCACTCTAAACTTTCATATGTAGATCCCAAAGTATTAAGGAATTATTAAAAAAAAAAAAAATTCAGAAGCCCTCACGTTGTGGAATAAGTGGAGGCGGAGCTCTTTAAAGGAAACACCCTGGCGTTACATCTTAAATGCAGTTATATTTAATGCTTTATAGCTTTATTAAAGTTAAAAAAAAATACAGAAGCAGATCATGTTAATAACTATAAACTCAGAAACTGGCATTTCTCTGTGTGGTCGTTGCCTCTTCTATGAGTTGCGCGAATGTCCCGATCTAAGGGGGAGAGATTGAAACTGCACGCGGATGAGAGAGAGACTCTGCCTCGGGGACGCTAATCCCTCGAGCGCGGATGCTTAATGCAGCTAGATTAGAACGCGATTGCTCACAACTTATTTAATCATAATATACGTCACTGTGCATTTCTTATCGTGAAGAAAATTGGCAATATGCAGCTTTATTAATATGAGAGCATTTTGCACATTAGTTTGGAAATAGTTTTTTATTCATTCTATTGTTTGCTTGTTTATTTAGTTTTTTTTTTTAGTACTTGGTAAAAACTTAAAGTAAAAGTTGCAAAAGTTGAAGCAAATGTTATATAAGTGTTCAAAAATACTTTAAGTGTACATTGTACAGTTTAGTTATAATTAAAAAATAATATATTTAACTTAGTGTTGCTCAATGGTATTTTATTGTTCTTAGTTCTGCTGCTAATGTTTTGTTAACTTTGTGAATAAAAGAGTGTTGTTCAGTAACCTGTTTTTGTGTTCTGCTTTGGTACCGAAAATGGTATTGAGTACCGTGAAATTTCACTGGTATTGGTACCGACTACTGAAATTTTGGTACCGTGACGACACTAACATACACATATACACATATATACACACACACACACACACTCAACAACAACAGTTTTAGCGGTTTGAGTGCACCACACTTTTGTATCCAGTTTCCTTTTCAAAAGAGTTTATACAAATACATGTTACATCCTGCTTAAATGTTTCCCTGTTTGTTTGGACAATCTTATTTTCATGAAAATTTGTACGTTCTTATTTATGGTTTTATTTTATTTAGGTGTAATATTGAGAAAATAACAAGTTTGCAGTAATGCAAAGATATATTTAAATTTGTAAAAATATTTTAATTTGAAAACACTGTATATTTATAGTTGTTGTTGCTAGTTTGTATGTTTGAGTTCAAAAATACACATTTCAGCATTATCAGTAATCTATTTGTGCATTTTCCTTGATAACCAAGCAAGTTGACACATGATGCTATTTGTCTATTATAATCGCAATTACATTTTCCACAAATTGTGCAGCCCTAGTACATGGTATGATAACCGTCCATTTTCAAACCGTGGTATACCGTGAAACCGGTATACACTGCAACCCTAATCACTAGTACATATGGGTATATTTCAGTTGTGCTTATTTGCATTTCATGACAATTGTTCTTAAATATAAAATAAATTATCTCTCAGCTAATTCTGTTAATTATACAGGGGACCTGCTAAGTATAGGTACATTACAAACATATATACCGGCGGACAAAATTTTGGTATAATGAACAGATTTTCCTGTTTCGGCACCATCACTATTTGAATTTTTTAAAAAAAATTTTTTTTTTTATAAAATCTAGACAGGCCCAATTTCCAGCAGCCATCACTCCAATACTCCATTGAGTAATCATGCTAAATTGCTAATTTGGTACAAGAAAATCACTTGCCATTATATCAAACACAGCTGAAAGCTATTTGGTTTATTAAATGAATTACATTGTCTTCATGTTTGCTTTTGAGTTGCCACAGTATGCAATACTGAAGAATGGGAAGAATTGCAAAGAAAAAGCCACTTTTGAAACAGGAAAAAAAAAAAAAGGTTGGAGTGGACAAAGAAACAGACATTGGACAACAGATAATTGGAAAAGAGAGTTATGGATCTTAACCCAATTGAGCTTTTGTGGGATCAGCTAAACAGTAAGGTGCATGAGAAGTGACCGACAAGACAACCACATCAATGGCAAGTGCTACAGGAAGCGTGGGGACAAATATCACCCAAGTATCTGGACAAAGTGACAGCTAGAATGCCAAGGATCTGCAAAGCTGTCATTACTGCATGTGGAGGATTTTTTTAAGATATTTAAGAAGTTCTGAACATTTTTTTCAAATTGTAATAGTAATGTTTTACATTATTAATGTCCTGACTATACATTGTGATCCGTTGAATGCCACTTTGGTGAAAAAAGTACCAAATACTTTCCATAAGAGAAAAATCTTTACATTATTCCAAACCTTTGGCCACCAGTGTAAATTTTTCAAATTATATTTAACCTGTTTAACCTGTTTTTGAGCACAAATCATGAAAATTACATACCTGAACTTAAATGGTTGTATTTACTGGACCCTTTGGAGTATGGACACAGTTGTATCTTTGGGCTTTATTTCCCAAGTTTCAGAATTAATATATGTTGTTATTTTTTTTAAAGTTAGAGAAGCTGAAGTTTATAGTAATGGAAATATTTTATGCTGAAGTTGTATTTATAATCTTAAAAAAACAATAATAAAAGTGCCAAGACAACCCAGATATACAATGTTCTCAAAGCCACAAGTCTAAAGAAGTTATGTTTCAAATTCAAAGATGATCTAACAAAAAATTAGGCTCCTGCAAGCTTTTTACTATGAAAATCGCTGCCGGTATAGAGGGTAAAATTAAGGCTCCGCCTTTCAAGATGGCACAAAATTTGACCGCACTTCCTGGCTATTATGAATAAAACTATGCCGCATTTTTTAAAATAGACTTTGGAGACAGGCTCATTTTGTTTATGAGACTCTAATATATGAGATCATATACAGTTTTACAACATGAATGCTGCTCAGATTGCATAGCTTGTTGAAGAACGATGATAAAGGGTAATTCTTTCAGGCGAGATTGAATGTAAACAATGGAGAGTATATCAATATTTCTCAGATGTATCACTTTTAGGGACAAAAAGTGCTATTGGATGTTTTTGAATGAACGCTTAACATGCACAATTGACCCAAGTGTGGCGAACTGGATTCATCTGGTGATCGCGATTTCATAACAAAGGTATGACGTCCCATCCCGTTTTGACATTGCATGTTTTCATTTGTTCTCCTGGCACAAATAACTAAGTTGCTGTTTCTGGAGCATCGCTATTGTGAAACAGAGATTGGATATCAATGTTGAACCCTTAGACTTTTGAAAAGATGTATAATTTTTTAACATTAATTACATTTATAGACGGTAAATTATATTGTAAATGTAAGCAGAGTGACGTCACTCCCGAGTGCGGTGAAATTGCATATCAACAGGTTAAAAATATCCATGTACTCCATGTAAATAAATATAATGTCTTGAAATTGCATTTACAGAAAGGGTATTAAAAAGAGACATTGACCATGTTTACATGCATTTAAGAAACCGTTTATACCGTTTTGCTGATCTGATTTCCAGACGCCGCTTAAGGGATTAAGAGAAAGCAGTTTAACACACCTAGGATTCTCTCAGAGAATGCAGCTTAATGTTGTCATGTAAACACATAAGCAGTGTTCTGATGTGTGTTTGAAGAGTGTGCGTTCATGGAACAGAACAGGATAACAAACGTCATAGGATGAAGAGAAAGAACAAATCACATTTCTGGGAGTACAGTGGGAAGAAAAAAATAATATCACATACTATAAACTACACCCATTTATAAACACCAATGGAAAACATAGACGGCCCCTCATTTTCACGTATGAGCTCATACACTAGGGGAATCCCAGAGTTTTAAGAGGGAAACACAGCTACTGCATCCCAATCCCAAAGTCTTCCTTGGATCCCATGTTTGTTATCTTACACAAGCTTTGCAGGGAAATTACACTGTTGCAGAGAAAGTTGCTAACTGACCGCTTGTATACAGGACTAAAGAGTATGCCGCTTATACAGTGCATGTAAACCGGAACACTGTTTTCTCGCAATAAATTGCTTTCTCGCCATAGCTGCTTTCTGGTGTCCATTTAAACAGTCAATATTCAATGGCAAAAGGACTGTCTGGATCTCTGCTTTTAAAGATTGTAATGTGCTTTTAAAGATAAGTCAATCCAAACTTTTACCCTCAGCACACAGTGAAAAGATCTCCTACACCACTCAAACACCAGTGATTGAAATCTGAAGAATTACCAGTCAGTGGTTAATCAATCACAGACAATTTTAGTCACATATGCAACTATATGAGATATAAGATGAGTGATTTCCATGCTTTGTAGAAAGATGTTATGTAGGATAAGAGCAATATTGGGATTTTATTAATCAACTTGGGGATAGCTTAAATGAAGATCGCTCCTCACAGAAGCATCATTGACTGTACAGAGGAACACCCCTTTCAGCATTTTTAGACAACATGCTTTTTTTATTGAAATTAATACAAATTAGTTGAATATAAATATCGATACATGGATCAAAAACTGTAGATCTCTCACACAGTAAAGAGTGTCAAGTATTTAAGTAGTTTCATTTAGCATTAAATTACTGTTTTATATTAGTATTTTTTTTTAAAGTTTAATTGCTACTGTTGCTAAAAAAAATTTAATTTGTTCTCTATTTAATTACTGGCTCTTGACTAATTCCTTTACAAGCTTGAAGCAAGTTTTACAAGAGAAACACTGAAGACCTCATTGTTCTAATTTCAATTGTTGAGATATATATATATATATATATATATATATATATATATAAAAGTTTGTAAAATTACTGTGTTATTGCATATTTGCTTACCAGTGCAATACCAAGTTAACACAGAACTGTTAACAAGTCAGGAATCTTGGTGTGTCTCTAGAGTCAGACCTTAGTTTCAGTAGTCATGTCAAAGCAATAACTAAATCAGCATACTATCATCTGAAAAATATTGCAAGAATTAGATGCTTTGTTTCCAGTCAAGAGCTAGAGAAACTTGTGCATGCTTTCATCACCAGCAGGGTGGATTATTGTAATGGACTCCTCACGGGCCTTCCCAAGAAGACCATAAGACAGTTGCAGCTCATACAGAACGCTGCAGCCAGAATTCTGAGCAAAACCAGAAAATATGAACATATCACACCAGTCCTCAGGTCTTTACACTGGCTCCCAGTTACATTTAGGATTGATTTTAAAGTATTATTACTGGTATATAAATCACTCAATGGGCTAGGACCTCAATATATTGCAGATATGCTCACTGAATATAAACCCAACAGATCACTCAGATCATTAGAATCACATCAGCTAGAAATACCAAGGGTTCACTCTAAGCAAGGAGAGTCTGCTTTTAGCTATTATGCCAGCCGCAGCTGGAACCAGGTTCCAGAAGAGATCAGATGTGCTCCTACAGTAGTCACATTTAAATCCAGACTCAAAACACATCTCTTTAGCTGTGCATTTACTGAATGAGCACTGTGCCACTGTGTGTCCGACTGTTTGTACTGTATTTTATTAGATTTGTTTTTTTATTCTAAACTGTTTTAATTATTCTTATTTTTTTTTAATTTCTACTATGTAAAGCACTTTGAATTACCATTGTGTATGAAATGTGCTATATAAATAAACTTGCCTTGCCTTGCCTAACAAAGATTTTTCTGCTCGTTTTGCCTTTTACTCAGCATGCGAGAAACAGATTCAATCCTTTTTTCTTTTATTTTTTAACAGTATTATAATTTTTTTTGCAATAATCACAAAGTGCTGTTTGGTTTATAATGTATTCGTTGTGCCCACTTGTGGACATAGGACATTTTAAATGTATATATTTGATTTACAACTTTATTACATTTTTTGCAACGATTGAAGCAGAGAACACTTCGTCAGAACCTCAAGTAAATTGTTACTTTGTTTAATACCCTTATGTCCAGGTTTTGTAAATCACTGAAATAAGCATTTTTCTTCAGAATCGTGATCTTTTTTTCTAAGTAAAAAAAAAAAATCAGGATTCTCAATTATCCAGAAACTTGCAGCTCTAATTTCAGGGGTTTTGCATGCACTATTAAAACATTTCCCCATTTTTTGGAACATCCCGACCAGCCAGAAAGCAACATATAACTTCCTACCCTGAGGCTTTGGCATTTCTGAGCTAATGCATCCCTTTCTCTCCTTCAGTGACTCAGGTGATTAAGCACCAGATAATGGCTATGCTGAAGAGGATACCTGTCCCACACTCCAGCCAAAATCAACCTGTCAATGTCCCTCTGAAAATTATTCAGGCTGAAATATCAGTTAACATTACAGCACTTTACAAAAGACTCAATATCCAAAAACACTGGTTTGCCTACATGAAGTTAACAAAAAAAAAAAATAATAATAATTACATAAAATGTAAAAGAGCCATTTACATGTTAGGAGCATACATTTGCAATAACCCTCAGGTTTTTATTTTCTATAAATTTTTTCCTTAATAAAAAAAAATAAATAAATCGAAACTTTCATAATATTCAATGCTGGCTTTTGACGTCTTTGAAACTTATCACTGTACGTTTATGCATATGTAAATTGCCTGTAAAATTGCTAAACTTTCGAAAAGTGAATCTTAAGGAGAAAAAAGGCAACAACAACAACAAAAAAAAACCACTGACATTGCCCTGTAGCAGCGTTGAAGGGAGTTGCCAGTCTGGAATGGTTCAGGATATGATACTAATAATAGATTTTTACTCCAGATTTTCCCCACACACGAGACAACAGTTTGTACAGTTACCGTGTCTACATGTAATATCGACATTCGGATTAAATAATTCAGTGTTTCCTTCTCACAAAACACATTTTTAATAAGTCAAGTTGGCAGATTTAAGAAATATACATTGAAGACGCAGCAAAGTAATACTTAATAGTGCATTAGCTTTAAACGAGACACATTACAGACAACAATCGCTACAGAAAAAGCTACAAAACGTGAAATGTGAATGAACTCATCGAAACGGTTGCACTGAACGCTAATAGAGCTGGTCAAACAAATATACATATATACAATTATACATGTAATGCAGTCTATTGTAGTCAAGTATGGATAAATGGGCTGGGATTGAAGCAACAGTTGGTCTCGGTGTGACATTATTTCTAGGCCAAATTTAACCCTTTCTGACACAGTTTAAAGTAACTACCTTATCGGTAAAATGACTTCTGAATCTCTAAGGCAGAGATGGCATGAAAATATAGATTTCGATTTCGTTAACGATGCTGAAGAGCGTGTTTAGTAAATGCGATAAAATCATTTTCTCACCTGCACGGAATCGGCCGCCATCTTGCCTCTTAATAACTTTGAATCAAACTCAAGAGAGCAAACGGGAGGAATGTCAGTAACAAGTAAAACCCATCCACTTCTCTCCTAACGAGCCCTTCTTTCTTCCTGATACTGAAGAAAACAACATCAGATCCACGATTTATTCCATCGCTCAGCCGGTAAACTTCCCAATTCTCATGAAGGAGCCGACGTCTCCTCGTTTAAGTTTCTTGTATGGAAAAACAATCATATACAAGCTTCAAAAGTATCGGGAAATCAATGGAGTGGTTTTCCTGTGACAGATCCACGTCTTGTGATGTGGAAAGGCGAGTGTTTTCAATGCGTGTATTGTTGAACACGCTCCTCTCCCAGCTGGAGTCAAATCCTACAATTCCAGTCATGTGATCAGAAACTCTATGGAAGCATTTTCTCATGAGTGTCCATGCACACTGCCAAATATAGTCTCAACAATTCTTGTGTATTCACTAGAGATTATAACGTTTAATAATCACAAAAACACAAATCCGAACACATCAAATATTAATGTCACCCCCAGGTAACAGGAACACTTATAGCCCTGTGTAACGTACACTTTTACCCAAGACTGACACTGGGCGGGGTTCAGTACTGTCCAACCTGCACGAAATGCCAGAATAGTTAATGTAGTGGCCAAATATGTTGTTTATATTTACATTGGGATTGATAAGGCCGCATGTTCTGCACTGTCAACCATTATACATGTTCATCTTAAAGGAATAGTTCACCCAAAAACGAATTTCCTCTCATCATTAACTCACCCTCATGCCATCGCAGATGTGTATGTCGTTCTTTCTTCTACAAAAACTTTTATCTCTGTAGGTCCAAACAATGCAAGTAAATAAAGACCAGAACTTTGAAGCTCCAAAAATCACACAAATGCAGCATAAAAGCTATCCATACAACTCCAGTGGTTTAATCCATGTCTTCTGAAATTATGTGAAAGGTGTGGGTGATAAACAGATAAATATGAAGTCCTTTTTTATTTTAAATCTCCATCTTTGACCAGCCCCAACCAGTAATTGCGATATGCAAGAAGAATTTGAATCACGCCAAAAATAAATAAATAAAGTTAATTGAAAAATGTGGACGTGAAAGCCAAGATTTATGGTGAAAAAGGACTTAAATATTGATCTGTTTATCACCTACACCTATCATATTGCTTCAGAAGAGATGCATTTAACCACTGGAGCCTTATGGATTACTTTTATCCTAGATGTATGTGATTTGGAGATTCACTTGCATTGTATGGACCAACAGTGTTGAGATATTCTTCTAAATCTGGGATGCCAACTATTCCTTTAAGGTCTTTGTTGGTCCTGTGGCTTTAACACACAGTATGCCTGGAAAGTATGCACAGCAGAATTTTAGACAAATATAATTGAAAACTATTTACATAGCCTACACTCATTAATAATAACAATAATGATAAT